>JAHREE010150748.1:22258-80171 GCA_033628505.1 Tringa tobata | reverse complement strand
AATGCCAGTGACCAGCAATTGTGACAGCTCCTGCTACACCACCTTGAGTGAAACCAGGATGGCTGAGGGCTCGAGGTGGCCCAGGAGAGGCTGGGGAGCTCCTGTCCCACACAGCACGGCAGGATTTCCCCGAAATGGGGCTGGCACCTCCTAACAGATGGTATTTTTGGGCAACAGCAGCTCCACGTCCCTGCCCTGCAAGCACAGACTGGTGTTTCACTTGGAGTCACTCAACAAAGATTAACCACCATGAGAACAGCATTGGTTTTCATCTGACAAAGCCACGGAAAGGCTGAAACCGGCTCCTAATTAGCTGGGGATTACAGGTATTAAGCAGGTATCAGATCCTGCTGAGCAGGGGCTGCGTCCTGCCTCTGTGCTGAGCTGCTGTGGTCCCCATGTCCCTCCAGCAGCATCTGCACGGGGTGATGCAGGAGGGCTGCGCAGGGCTCAGCCACCACCAGACTTTGCTGCTTACAACGTTGTACAGCAGCTGGAGACACGAGGTCTGCTTTGCCCAAAACTCGGGCAACCGACGGCAAAGGCATTTGTCACTCTTCCCCCCCCCCCCCGCCCCAAACCAGGAAGCTTAAACAATATGCATCATTTATGCACCTCGAGAAGCAGAGAAAAATCAGAATTGAAAACAGACTGGTGCCTCTGTCTGCATGTGTCTGCATGAAATATTCAGCACAAACGCCGAGTCCTGCTGCGTGTCGGGGCTCGGGAGCGCTGCATCTCCTCGCTCGGCAATCAGAAACCATGACAGCTCACAAAAAAAATAACAGCTGCGCGATGCAACAGATACCATTTCGGGTCAACTGCCAGGCTGAAGAGGTGTTCTGAAGCCTCTTCAATATTTAAACCGAGAATGAGACACATCGAGCCCCCATCGCTAATGGCTTCTTGCCTCGCACTGCCACAGTAACACCAGGAAATTGGATGACTTGCTGGGATCGCTGGAGATAGTCAAGAAGGGTGAAGAAAGAAGTGCTGTCTGTTGTAATTGCTAGATGTCCAAGTCTGCTCTGCCGGGGACTGCAGCCAGGCATGAACAAGGAGGAAGATGTAGGCTGACTCCCGAGGAACCCAGGCAGAAGCTGGGTGGACCAGATCCTGCTTTAGGAACTGCTCGCAAAGTCTGGTCTCTCTGGATAACAACGAGCAAGATCTTGTCTTTCAAACACAGAGATGACAAGTCAAATCCTCAAACCCTGGCTGGCTGCTTAAGAAAGCTTTGAGGCTTCCCCTCGGTGCCTCGCCGGGGCTCTGCCGCTGGCACGAAGCCATCACGGGCAGCTTTGCAAAAATCTCATCCTCCAACTCTGGGGACTGGGCTGCTCCCTCTTGGCAGCCCTTAGCGTGGGCCCCCTTTGGGGGTGGCAGCGGTGGATGAAATATCAAGTATCCCCCCAAATTTTTCCATCATTGAGTGGATGATTTAGCTACTAACTCACTCCAGAAAAAAAAAAACAAAAAAAACCAAAACAACAAACTAGTGCCTGCTCATTTCTAGTTTCCAGCAGCAGAGGGACACTAAGATGGGTAGGAGAATCACCGACCCCCAGGGCTCCTGTTGAATTCCAACGAGCTGAACGGGGATCAAACACCTCCCTTCAGGGCTGGTGTAGCCTCCCCTGCCTACAGACGGCAAAATAGATGGGAGTGATGAGCAACTGTGACACACGGCTGGCACAAACCATCACTGCCAGCACACAGCACTGGGGAGCCCCTGTTATCACCATTAAGCCATCCCCTGCCTGTGAGCTTCCTCCCACCCCACCAGTCCCCCCAGTCAAAGATAAACCAGGTCCAGATCTCCTCCAGTACAAGGAAAGGAAAGCAGTTTCCCAATGGCAACTGAGATTGGGGTTTGGATTGACATTTGTAGCTGTCTCCTTTTACCCCCCCTATAATTAGCCCTGTACCCCCTCCCTGGGACTCTGAGCATGGTTTTTATTGCCTTTGTCTCCTCTCTGCCTTTGGAGTCCTTCAGAGTGGACAGGAGCACTAAAAATAAACCCCCCTGTCAGGTTTCCCAGTTATTACAAACAAAATGTCCTTTACAAAAACGTAACGAGTAAAACCTTCATATTGTGTGTGCTTATTCACATAAAATATTTAGAAAGCTCCTAATGTTTTTATGGCTGTAATTAATCTTGTGTCACGTTGGGGGAGAACAGAACATAAAGAATTACTCTGGCATCAGGCAGGAGCTTGGGCTTCCCGAGGCAAACCTGTGGCACGTCCAAGCTCTTATGGGTCAAGGGGACTAACACGTGTGTTCTGTGGGGTCCCCGTTCACCCCAGACGGCCTGATTGGGATGTTGGGGGGCTGAATTGTGTGTCTGTGTCACACTGCCTCTGCTCCACAGATCCTTATGCCATTTCCAGCAGCTCCATGGCTGTGCACGCGTTGAGCAAGGGACGATGCCCTGATTTACACCAGCTCTGCTCCCCCAGGCTGTGCCTCGCTCCCCATACAGCCTGGCTGGGACCAGGGCTCCATGTGTTAATCCCTCTGGGAAAAGCTGACCCCACAAGATACGTGTTCTTTCTAATGTCTAAAACATGGTGATTTTAAGAAAAAGCTCCCTGCAGTCGTCTGGAGGACTCTGACTAGCACAGGAGTCTGAACACATATAAATTGTCACTGATCAGAGACTTCTGGCCCAGCTTATCTTGCCAATAACTTATTTGATGGGAATATTCCCAGAAATATGATGCTTTAAAATCAGGTCCAGCCCTTGCTATCTAAAGCTTCTCACTAAAGAGGAAATTTTGGCCAAAATGCAAGAGATAACGGCTTTCTGCAGCTCCCTGCACCACAGATGGAGAATAACCAGCCATGGGGGGAAAAAGCAGACGGCTGCTGGCTGATGGATCACTTGCTGCAGGAAGATGGCCCAGCCTTGGCTGAAATGGGTGCAGATCTGACATTTCTGGTAACTTGAGTTGTTTTATTGTAAGAGTGTAGGAGAACCTGGCCCATCACACCAGGGCTGTGCATAAAGGAGTTTGCAATTGGAGCCCAAGACGAGAGATAGGTTGGCCTCAGCAGAGTAAAGTGTTTAACTGGTATAACAAAGAAGAATGTAGTTGACATTTTAATCTTGATCCTTACACTTCTAAATTGCCCTTTGGAGGAGGAAGATAATGTGTGAAGTACAGAGCTGCTCCTGAGCACCCACTGGCCCATGAAACGCCCACATCCTAACGAAGCCAAGAGCTACAGACCTCGTACAGCTCAGGGATTTGGATCACCCAGTGCAGACACTGGGCTGATGGAAGACCTGGCCCAAGGATGGAGCTGAGCAGAAGAAACTGGGCATCTTGGTTTTCCTCCTTGGGAAGAATTAAGGGAATTAATTCTTCTAATTAATAAGGGCAGGAATTAAGATTCAACAAGATCCATCTCCAGCTCTCACTCCCAGACCCCGCTGAGATGGTGGGGCACTGTGGAAGGGGAGGGTAGTCCTGTTAATGGCATGTTGGCAAGATGTCCTACCACACTGTGCATTACAAGTTTGTATATACCACAAGCACCAGGCAGATTTATAGCCCTGTTTATTATTCAAAGCCATCTGGGCTTTAACCTTGCTCCATGCAGGAGGAAGAAGAGTTCAGGTAATGTCACACACATCCCAAACATGAAGCTGCTTTGCACATCCAGAAGCACAGATGCACAGCACGAAAAATAGAAAGTCTAAAGCAAGAAGTGGTGATGCATAACATCACCCAGCGCAGGGCTGGGCCTGCAGGGGAAGGGACAGGTTTCTGCATGGGTTGCATGAAGCTCGAGAGTGGGGTTCAGCTGGACCCCCAAATCCAACACTTCCATTCTGCAGCCACATCCTCAACTCCCACATGTTTCTGTACAAGTTGGTATGTTGTTTGGTTTTTTTTTTAATTTAGTTGACTTTCAGAGTACCCCAACTGCCAAAGCTGCCCATTTCGCCCGCAGATGCTCTACATTGGCTGCCTCTAAGCCCCTTTAAATAGCCACAGCTAAATCACAGCTCTGTCAGGCGATGCTCTATTTAACAGAAGCTGCCCGTCTCGCGCAGCAGCCGCAGCCCAGGAATCTCCTCCCGAGTCCATTTTCTCAGTGAGTGGCAGCAATAAATAAAATCCAGCCAGTTGGTCCTTGAAAAGCTACCACGACTTCTCGCTTGATTACTTCTGCCCGGGATTTTGCCAACCAGGGTGCAACCTCCTGCAGATGCTGCCTCCCTCCGCCTGCCACCTCCCCAGGCGGGATGGGGGGGAAGAGGCAGCGATGGGATGACACCTGGGACAGGATCAGGGCAGCCAAGGAGCCCAGAGGAGGCATTTCCATGCCCCCATCAAAGCCTCTTGCCCCTGAGCCGTGCAGCGAAAGCAAGGTCCTGCCCAGGAAAGCTCCTGGGTTGTTTCCCGCAGGAGTGAGGAATGCTCCCCCTGCCTTGGCCCGGCTCCAGAGTAGTTAATTGCATTCTGCCTGCCCAACATTAATTAATTTGGTGTCGTGCAGAGACCGCTGTGCTGGGTGCATCCGGGGAAAAAAAAAAAACAACCCAACCTAAAAAAAAAATCCACCACCTCCTACACCCAATAAATAAGAGAGAGGAGGGACCGGGCTGGCAGTTGGCTCCAAGGCTCAGGAGCCTGGACATGGGGTCCCACTCCAAGCTTGGCAGCCTCCTCCATCCCAGTGGGAAGCCTCTCGTCAGGATTCAGCCATGTCCCTGCAATGCCAGGCCCCGCTCCGATAGCTCTCACACCAATTTGCTTTCACCTACAAGTGAAGGAATCCAAGTCACGCAAAGAGGTCACCTCCAGTTTGCTCCCTGCATCCGTTCCCAGGGCAGAGGATGCTGGTGTCGGCCAGGAGGAGCACTTCAAAAACCCACTGATGGACAGGGAGGGTCGGGCACTGACCGGCTGCTTTGGCAGTGCCAGACTGGGATCAAAAGAAGGTCCATGGGTTCAATGTGGCCGCAGGTTTCATACTGACCTGGGGGTGCCTTGGGCTTCACGAGCACCAAGGGTGGTTGTGCCAGGGAAGAAGATCCTCTCTATGGACTCCTGCAATGGCTGGGTGGGCAGGGGGACATTGCTGCACTCCATCCTGAGCCCCCGGGTAAAAGCACACACACCCCAGAGCTGGGGAGGTAAGAGAGGTCTCCTGTAGATCTCTGGAGGCTCACGGGCAGAGGGGTCAAGACCGCAGGTGGAAAACAAGCCCCAGGTTTACATTTCTAACAAGGTGCTCTCAAGGCGATGGAAGCTGCGCCAGCAAAGTCCGGGATAATCCCTACCCCCTGCAGAGCTTCTCACTGCGGAAACACGCTCACTCCTGGCTCGGGACTTCTCCAAGCAACGCTTGTGGAAGGAGCTGCCAAGGGAAACTCATCCCATCCAGGCAGCAAAGCTGCGAGGGATGAGGCATCCCTATGGAGTGGGCCCCGAGCACACACCTTCCCTGCAAGGTTGTTTTTGGAAGGCAGAGCTGTGGAAGGAGAGCCCCTGCTCACACAAAGAACAGATGCCGGTTATTTTAAACCCTACTGTTAACTCATTAAAGCAGCTGTCTGCCGTCCCCCGAAGACAGACAAATCAGGATTCAACTCAACCAAGAGCGCAACACACACAAAAGTGACCGCATGAAACGCTAACAAGCCTGTTCCCACCACGCCGGGCCCGGGGGCTCGGGGAAAGAGGGGAAAAGAGGCAAAGCAGCAGATTTGTTTCTCAATGTCAAGTTAGAGCCCAGTCCAGCTGTTTCCCCAAACAAGCCAAAGTCATGAGCTGTGTCTAGTTTAATTTATTTATTTTTCTAAAAAGTTCTTGTAACAATGATTTCTCAGATTTGCAGCTGGGATCTCAACTGCTGGGGAAGTAGCAACGTGAAGAGCCAAGTGTCCTCTCCTCCCAGCCCTGGGCGTTAATTCCCTGACCTGCAATTCCTTCCCTCATCAGGGATGGTCAGAGAGGAGGGAAGACCCTCAACCCTACGCAGGGTGCACAGCCAGACCCAGCACGCCCGGCCACGACACGGGGCTGTGCCAGAGATTGGCACAGCAGACGTGAAGCACGACACGCAGGGTATCAGAGAAACGGTGTGTCCAACATGCAGCACCTCATCCCTACAGGGTGCTGGAGAACATGGGCAGCAACTTTGGGGTCACAGAGCAACATTCCAGCACCCAAAGAGCCTTCAGGTCCCTTTGCATGTGCCCCACGCCCTGCGGGGGTCTCAGCCTTGATGCCCCATCCACAAACGAGGGGAACAGCACCGGGAAATTTAACACAGCAAAACCCGCATCGCTCAGGTGCTCAGGAGAGTCCAGTGATCGTTCCCTCCATAGCCAGAGGTAGCAGCACCAGCACAGCATCCTCTCTGGAAGCACGTCTCCTTCAGGCTCAGTTAATAGTTAAAGGATCCAGGTGATTATTTCCGACCTCCTGCGAGTGACAGCAGACAGCTTTGGAGCTATTTGTAATCTAACAGAGACATTAACCTTTTAAAGCATCTCCCGGTCTCCCCAGGGCTGTCGAGGGACACTCCATTGTGGAGGGGAACAAAGAGCCCTGGTTATTACTCAGGAGCAAACAGCAGGAATGAGCTTTACATAAAAAGAGATCAATAAAAATATATCAACAACCCACACGAGGCGATGGGAAGAGGTGGAGGGGAGAGGGCCGGGAGGAGACAGCACTGACCGGACAGGTCACGGCATCGCGGCGGTTATCGAGGAATAGATAAAGAGACACTGATTGGGCTTTTAATCTCTCTGCTCGACACACGGGTCCCCAGGGCCGAATACACTCTTTGCTTTACTGCTGGCAAGGTCGGGCAGGCGTGTGGGCACGGGCTGCCTGCCCCAGAGGATGCCCTGTTCCTGCTGGGCTTCTCCAACCCCATCCCTTCCCCACGGCACGGCTGTGGGACCGAGCGTTCCCACAACGGCTCCAGCAGCACAGGGACTGCAGCTGCATCCCACACGGCTGTCCTCCCAGCACCAGAGATCAGAACTGTGCTGCTCACACGTACAATGAGTTCGGCGGGTCTCAGTTTTGCTGCTGTGCATGCAGGTATCCCACAAACCCAGCACTGATTTTTGTTTAATAAAAACAAATTAGAAGTCAGAGGGGGGAAAAAAAAAAAAAAAAAAGCCTGAATTTCTGCAGGGACCCTCCCAACACACGGGGATTGATGCTCTCCGTATCGATGAGATGGCCCCGTGAGCAGGGAGCTTCGGGGAAAGGATGTTCTATTTCTGGCTGAGACTTTCCCATCAGGGAGGCATGTAGCACCAAATGCAACACATCCAGCCTGGAAAGCAGATGGTCCGTGGAGGTGAGTCCCACTGTGGCTGTACAGCAAGTCTGACACCCTGGGGAGAAATCCCACAGATGGGCAAGGTCTCCAAACTCTTCCCTGACAAAGCTTATGGCTAGGGGGGGACGACAAGGCAACCTGTTCAAGAAAGCCCAGATACACCCTTGAAAAGACATGGAGCAACCAGGATTAGGGTGGTGCCACCAGCCCTTGGAGCAGCAATGAGCCATGGGTGCCTTTACCCGTATGAAATAACACATATTTACTGGAGCATCCACGGAGCATTAATAGTCTGTTGCTATCACCAGTCCTCCTGCCAGCACTGGTCTCTCTTTCACTACACAGAGCACTGAAAAAACACCTTGAAGAGGCTCAGCACACGGGGGAGAGGAGGATCTGGCCCTTTCTGCCAGCAGTGGAGCTCCGAGTCTCGCCTGTTATCGGAGAGCAGATCTGGAGCAGGCGAATCAACGCAGGAGGCGCAGCGGCTCGCCTGCGCTGATTTCACCGAGTGGGACTATTATCTAAATCAGATTAAAGATACAAAAAAGCCGGAGCGGCAGGTACAGCAAACGGAGGAGGCCACCAGACCGGAGCGGGATCGTGATAACAGCAGGGGCTCGAATGCAGGGAGGAACATTTCTTCAAATCTCTTTGTAAAGCATCCTCCTCCAGCCGTGGCTGGATGTTGTTTTCTGAAGGGACTCTTCCCTGCCAGCTCCATCGAGCTCTCCAGTGGAGGAGGAGCAGGGCTCGGAAACAGATTTCCAATGCTGTGGGGGGCAAATCCCTTCCTTTGGGATCCACATTGCATGTTGGTGATGGAGTGTCCAGCAGCCTTCCCTGCTCCACAGCCGGCTCCTGTGGGAGCCTGGCGAGAGCCCACCCCGCACATCTCACCCCTAGGGCTCTGGGCCATTGTGGCACAAACTGTGAGCAACTGGACATCATTCCGGCCTCATCTTTTTGGCTTGGAGGGGAAATGATTATCTAAGGAGCAGCTTTCCTGCAGATGGGGCCCACCACACAGTCAGGATCAAGTGGGAAACCAGGGATGGAGCTAGGGCTGCTCCGATTCCCGCTCGGCCAGCACAGCGGGAGACCCTCGGGAGCGGAGGAGGGAGCTCAGCTCTCCGAGATGTTTGGTGTCGGCTACACCAAGCCTCGGCAGCAAAACCAGGGTGGTTTTATTACTGGGCTTTGCTGAGCAGTAAGTAGCATTTGCCTCTGCAGGGAGGGTGCAGAAAACGACACCGTGGGAAAGAGGCTCCTCGGAAATTTGACCCAAGAACAGCACAAATGTGGCATCTGCCTTTGGCCCTCGACCGTCGGAGCAGATCAAGGGAGCCAGGCTGGTTCCCAGCAGCTCTCACCATTGCCTTATTTGTTTCCTTCTGCAGACCAAAATCAAAACCTTTTAAAACCTCATGTGACACAGGATCATGTTAGAACACCCATTTTGGGCTCAGCCCCTCAGGCTTTTTGCCGGGGGCTCTTTTTTCAGCCCTCCCTTGCTCTCCCCTCCTGGTCAGGATGTGAGAAAAGAGCCACCAAAACACAGAAGCTTTCACTTCACAAACACCATCAAAAATGAAGATCCTTCACAAAACAGACACTTTGGCTCCAGAAAAAAACCCACATCTGACAAAGTTCCCCCGTCAGTGGAAAGGTCCCAACCAGCCGCAGAAGAGGGCAACGACAATTTGTGACACCTTTACAAGGGGAACATTGCTTTCTTTCCCATTTGTAAAGCCCAGGAGCAAAGATTTCAATTTTCTTCCATAAACTCCTTATCAGAGCAGCCCTCAACCAAACCAGGCTGCAAAACTCCTGATTAATGAGCAGATTGCACCCTCCTCACTAACACTACAGGCCACTCACACCGATAATACCACCAAGAAATCAGCGCAGCCCTACAAGGAAACCTGATTTTTGTACAAGCTGCTACAATCCTTTTGAGGAACATTAATTTTATTCAAACACCTAGGTTTCCTAGCTGCTACAGGAGGTAGCAGCTGAAGTCTTGGTTCCTACCTGACCCTTAAGACAGAAAAATATTCAGTTAACATCTTAGACACCCAGCCAGACCATATGTCTCTGTGGCTCCTATTCTTCATTTTATACGCTGAAAAATACTAAGTATAATTCAAAATAAAAAACATATTTTAAAACATGGCATGCCAGGGCTTCTTTACTGACAGATACTTAGTGTACTTTGATTTGCTTTATCCTTGCAAGCTCTCTCTCAACTATTATTTTTTTTTCCCAGTGGTATCATTCTAATTTTCAAACTCAAGCAAAGAAATAGCTCATTCCTCACCTCTGGTCAGGAGCCATCCCAGGGGGGTTTCTTCAGCTTCTCAACAAACACCCACTCAACCAGTACCTACAAACTTCTCCCAGTCCTGGCGAAGTTATAGCCACCGAGCAGATGTCATTAATCAGCATCAACAACTCAGGTGCACCATAATGAAGCAATTTTGCTTCATTGGAGACCTTTCCCTCCTCTCTCCCCTGGTGTGGGAGGGTTCTCCCAGGGCATGAACTTGAAGAAGGAGGGGGAAAATAAAATAATTGTGGGTATTTCCCTCTGGATGCGAAGTCCAGTTTGCGGTAATGGCCAAGGAGGAGGATGGCTGCATCGGGATGGAGCTGCGTGTTTCTTACTGGGCTCCTCAGTATCCTGATCACCACCTACGACAGGCCGTTGGCATCTCTCTGATGCCTTCTGTTCTCAAAGGAATGACATCAGCCACAAACGTAGCCTTTTGGATCTTTTCTGAGTCTTTTTCCCCCTTTCCTTTTTGTTCTGAAAATTTTAAGAGAAGCTGCCATTTCCAAATCATCGCGCGGTGGTTCTCCCCATGGTGGCATGCATCATGCTGAGATGTGATGTGACTGGAGCCATAAAGTGCTTTTTTGTAGCTGTCACTGTGGATGAGAGCACACAGAAGAAGGATTTATGTATGTTTTCTGTTCTCCTTCACCCTACTGTCCCCTCCAACCTCAAACCAGAGCTTTGACTTAATTACACCCCGCTGAGCCAAGAGTCAGGTTCAGAAATCAAGCACGAAGGGACATGTTTTGGGGCATTAAGGAAGGAAAGGGGTATAACCCAACTTCACAGGAGGACAAGAGGGTGAAGAGGCAGCTGTCAGTGCTCCATTGGGCACATTACAGTGATGGAGAGCTGTCAAGGCCCACGAGGCTTTTCAGGGAATCACCCCAATAACAGGAGTTTCTTCTGGTTGAACAATAAAGTCCTCCATGTCCTGTACTTGTTACTGGAAGGTGTTTTGTTCCTCTCTGCTTGGACGGACCTGGCCCAGGAACCCAACCCAGGAACATCACACCAGGGAAACCAGCCTCCAGCTTGGAGGAGCACATGTGGTCCTGTGTGGATTGTGAAGCACCGTAGCTGACCTTCAGGGTTTGCTCCAGCCCTGTCCCTTAATGAATGCTGTATAAACATTAAGAAGCATATACATATAAAATAAGCATATGTGCATAAAATAAACATGTATAGTATATATATAACTCTTCATCATCGTAGTGGGATGAGACCTTTGCTGCTCCTCCGTCAGCAGGACAGCACATTGCTCCCCATCAGTGGGCATTGATGGGGCTCAGGATGTGGTGCCGAGCCCTTTGACGCCTTCCAGGAAAGGGTGGAAACCTCACAGGCACTGAGAAACCAAGATGGGGAAACTGAGGCACACAATTAATGCCTCCCAAAGCCCCAGAAGGATTAATTGTTAAAGTTGAGCTTTCAGCCTCAAAACGCAGTAGGCCTCCTGCGCTCGCACGGTGGTGCTGCCCCTTCTCTTGTCTTCTTCTCTGCCTGAATCTGCCCAAGAAGATTATGGTCTCTGGTGTAACACCGCTGGGGAAGATCCTGCCAGCACAGCAGGTGGGAATAATCTGACAAATCACTTCCAGACCAGAGCAAGTTGCTCCACAGCAGGGATGTCAACAGGGAGAGGTTAATCCTCCCAGGCCCAGAGCTGTGTGATCTGGTGGCACCAAGTTTTACGGGCTACATCCAACACGTGTCCATCCGTTCCAAGTGGTGGCACCGCATCTGGCAGGCTGGGAGCTGGCAGAAGACCCTGCGCTGCCCTCCTTGCTCTCTGATCAACCCCCAGGGACTCCTCGCAAGGCATCTTGCTGCTTTGTGCTTCCATTTCCCCATCTGCAGTACAACTTGCTGCTGTAAAGCAAAAAGAGATGTAAAAATACAGAATCCGTTAAATATTTTTACTTATTTCTCTGCTGCTGGCATCTGGTTACCTCTGATTGAATTGAACCAAGATTGTAACCAGGGGTCCAGAAGAAGGAAGCTCTGGTTAAAGATGATCTTTGAAATAGCTCACACACCCAGGGACTGAAGAGGTGTAATCCAATCCAATCTGCCAAAGCCATCGCCTACTTGCAGAGATTTAATAGAGTTCAAAGCCAGAAGGGCCCATTATAATCTTCTAAAGCTGCATTTCAGCACGGAGGGGGTGGAGGGAGGGAAGGAAGGAAGGAAGGTGACTGCGAGTCCTCCAGGCTGGAAGGGTTGTGTGAGAGCAAGCAGAGATGAAAGATAAAGGCAGCGTGGACAGTGATTTGTGGGATTTGGAAATAGTAAGGAGATGGGGGGATCTGGCCAAGTCCTGACTTGTGCGTTGGGTCCTACCACACATCACTCCGCTTTCCCCCAACAACTGGTCCCAGTTATCAGTACAAACTGGGACCAAACACCACAGTGGCTAGACCACAGTCAGGAAAACACGGGAGCATCTCCAAAACAGCCACACCAGGCACTGCATGTGCTCCAGATGAGCAACCAGGCAACCTTCCACCTCATTTCTCCTGTAAATGTCAAGAGGGCTTTCAGCTTCTTCCATCCAAATTTTACTTCCTTTCCCCCCTCCTTCTCTCCTGCAAAGGATGAACCCAAAGATGTCACCTCGTGTCCCACACTGAGCCCAGAGCCTGTGGTGTGCTTGGTGCCATTTGCCGGTTTGGCTTATGTCTGTTCTGAGGAAGCCGAACAAAAATGAGCTCGGGAGGATTTTTATTTGCCAAGCTTTAGACGAAAAGGATTCATTTAAAGCCCTTAAAAGATTTAGCCCACGTCGCAGTTCCTTCCAGAGATCGGTGTTGTGCTCTTTAAATAGGAGACATGTTTTAAAGCTCCTGCCATCATTTATTAAATTAGCCTCAGACTTGCAAATGCAGCTCCCTCTTATTGAATCTTGTAATATTTATTTGCCAAGTTGTGATATTTGAAACTGCGCACGTTACACGTATTGGGGAAAGAGGGAGGTGATGGGGAAGGCGTGAGGGGACGGGGGAAGGAAACCACTTTTACTGTAAATTGTGTAAATACATTTGCACATCCCAAGAGGGGTAGGGAAAAGGTATTGTAATTAAAATGACTGCCAGGGTATTTTAAACAAGGGAGAATAAATAGACTTTTCTCTGCATGGCACAGGCTCCTTTAACTTGGAAACTTCGTGACAGAAGATGATTAAAAATATCTTATGGCGTGTCTGAAATCTGCAAGCTTTGATGAGAAAAATGTTCTTGGGAATGAAAGGAGATCAAGTGAAGGAGGAACAGTCTCCTACACAGTGTTTTATAGGCCCAATTCATGACTGCAGATGTCGCAGAAAATAATAATAAAAAAGGCTTTTTTTTTTTTTTCTTGCTACCTAACAGAACAGGAGAAAAACATCCACAGGGGCTCCTGTAGCGAGAAGATCCCTTTACTCTGGCTCTCAGAGCAGCGGTGGTTAATACCAGCCAGAGGATGCTCCAGGAAACCATGGCAATGGCTGAGGAGCTGCCGAGCTCTCGCCTAGAGATGTCACTCCCGAGTCGGAGAGGGCACAGGGCTGGTACCCTGCGTCCCACTCGGGGCTCCTTGGCCGGGCCCAGGGCTGCAGGACAGCCCGTCCCTCCTTCCTGCCTGCTGAAATAAAGCTCTTTTATCTCTGCCAGGTTCGGCCCCAAAGAGCTGCTTTGCCCTTAACACAGCCCCGAGCTGCTCCTGGCAGAAGCAGCAGCAGCTCCTTCAAGGGCTCCTTGGAGAAGGGCCGATCTCTGGAAGCAGAGGGGCTGGCAGCTTTTCCCTGCACTCAGCTGAGTGACTGGGCTTTAGCAAAGCTGTAGGGTCTAAACCTGCCTCAGGTTTTGGCCTCTCCCCAAAATCCCCCTCAAAACCCCCAGGTGGGAGGGTAGATGCTGCCCTCAGCCCCATGCTCCCCATTGCCAGAGGGTAAGGTGGTGGCCGGTCACTGGGGTCACCGTGGACGGGAGTCACTCGTGCCTTCCCTGGCAGGAGCCAAGCAGTGTTGGCTGTGACCCCACCGCACCCCAAGTTTGCTGCCAGCACCCCATCTTTCCGAGAACATGAGCCCTCCCACCTTCCCCTGTGTAGACACGGGGCGAGGAGGAGTATGGCCAAGCACAGGCACTGGCATTCCCACCAAACACCAAGTGATGGAATTGGGGCCCATGGGGTGGAAATTATGGGTTCGCTGCGGTTTGGAGGTTCAGGCGGGGGATTTTGCAAAGCATGCTGTGCAAGGGACTCCCTCGGAGGATAAAACTGCTCCCACGAGGGCTTCTGAGCTTTGAAAGCTTACAGGGAGAGGCGGCAGCATCCTGCTCAGCAAGGAAGAACAGCTGGGATGGAGGGATCTGGACGTGCCTGGGACTTCAGGGACCGTTCCAGGAGCCAGAGCCATGCCCTGAGCTCTGTTAATCAGGCACCGTTGCCCACGTCCCACTCCTCTGGCCACCGCTCGCGTGGAGAGGCCAGAAAGACTCCAAACACACTTGCCGCCTTTTTGTTTCAGTTTTGCAAAGTTTACTACAAAATAGCTTTCCCTCAAGAAGCAGAGTGATAGAAAAAAAAAAAAAAGAATAAAAAAGAAGGAGATTGAAAAAACCCCTTGATCAGAAACTCTGCAGCACAAACACTTGCCCTGAGCTGGCAACACCATCGCAGCTTCGGTGCTGGATAAAATTCCCTCTAATTTCGGTCCTGCCCCGAGGTGAGCTGGGATAACACCTCATCAATAGGTTTTCTGAAGCCTTCAAAACTGGGAGTGCCTAATTTGCAAAATGAGCTATTTCAGATCGTTTTGATCAGGCTTTTTTTTTTTTTTTTCTTTTTTCTTTTTTAATGATTCTAATTTTTCTACTGCTCAGAGCCCTGGACCCGGTAACCACGGAAACTCAGCTTCACAGGCAGAGGGAGTTGAAAAATACAGGAACACCACCACCAACTACAGAACGTAATCATCTCCCCTAACTGTGACATTAAAAGAGCCATGTGATGATGCATTGCTGAAAGAGAGGAGTGTTATTAGTGTTCGCCTCATGAAACACTCTCCTTCCTGTTAGGGTGTGCTTAAAATTGGGATCTACAATGCAAAGTGCTGCACAAGTTACAGCCCCCACCCGGGAGGGCTGATGAGTCCAGCGAGACCCGGCAGACCTGGAGGAAGGGCTGGAAGGTTGTGTCAAGGCACACTGGGGAGAAGCATCCCTGAAAATCCCTGGTGTGCTCTCATCCTGCCCAAGGTAGAAAAAAGAAAAAAAAAAAAATCAGAGAAAAAATGCACCAGAGAAGGTTGTTCTTGTGCGAACGCTGAATAAGGAGCCTGTGCCTCAGTTTCTCCATCTGCATTAATTATCTAAAAAGCAGCAAAGAGCAGCTCTCTCTTGCCGGGAGGTGCAAACCCTTGCAAGCCTCTTCCAGAGGGGCCCAGGAGCTGCCAAGTGACCCCATCGCTGCTGCCTGACGGCAGCTGAAGAATTAAAACGGACAGCATCTGGCCTTCCTGACTGCTGGCACAGTTGCCCATTACTCCTCGGCTTCAAAAACCTCAGCATAAACCTCCCTCCTTGCCAGCGGGGCTGTTAACCCGTGGTTTTCTCCGACAAATTAATCTGCCCCCCCATCTCCATCATCCTCCTGTCCCCCGTCATCTGCTGGTGGGTAGGGAGAGTGCCTCGGCTGGGCTATCGCCGCACTCACTCGAGCGTGCAGCGTTCACAAACTATTGCAAATAGAGAGGTTCTGTCAGAGCCTCCGCCCCCCGGGAAATCAATTCCTGCCTCCCAATTTAATTACGATGAGAGGGCAATCTAACTCTCGAGGAAAAGCCCACGTGGCTCGTTTCGGTGCCTGCCCCCTGTACGCGCAGCCTGCCCTTCAGCCCGTGCTCGGTCCGGCCGAGGCCAAAGCAGGAGAGACCCAGGGGGAAGAGGAGAAAGAAGAGGAAAGATGGAGCGAGCAGGGGGCTGTGTGGCTGGAGGGAGCAGAGGGCTGGCAAGCTCCCCAGGCCGAGCCCAGGTGCTGTCCCGCTGGCCCCCCTCCTCCTGGCACATGCTGGAGCATCGCTCTAACGAAGACGGCCTTGGCACAGGTGCTGGCCAAGCTTTCTCACAGGCCAGTGGATCCTGTTCCTTATCCAATTCCTACACATGCTCCTCCTGGAGCTCTGCTAACAGCCCTGGGGGTGGAAAGGAGAAGAGAAAGCAAAGATAAAGGGACAGGGAGCAGCAGGGAGGGAAGGTTAGGGAATGCTCTCCGGCAGGACAGAGCCCGGGAGAGGGTGGGCTGCCATGAGTGGCAGGACTGGGCAGGAGGGAGGAAGGAGGTGACTTCATCTCATACCAGAGAGCTGACAGCCAGCAGAGGATAAAAGCTTGGGAATCCCTCGGCTCCAGCGAGGAGAGCTCTCAGCTGCCAAGAGCGGAGGGGGAGATGGGAAGCTGGGGTTTGAATTGCAAGCTCAGCCTCCTGCCCTCGGTCTTTCCCACGCCAGCGAAAAAATCAGAAGAGTGGCACAAGTGACAGGCGGGACGCCTGGGAAGGGAGCCGGCTGCCTGCCCCGCTGCCTCCCTCCTCGCCGGCTGCCAGGAGGCCGTGGGGATCTGGGGAGGAGGATGGAGGGAACATCTGTGGCCGCCGAACCGCACCATCCATCACGCAGGGCTGCTGCCGGCGGCGGCCTCGGACCCACCTCTGAGCGCCTGGTGCAGGCAGCGGCCGCAGAACCTCCCCCACCTCTGCCTGAGCCCCCCTCCAGCCTCCCCAGGGCACCGTCCTCGCTTCAATCCCAGGGGAATTGGGATTCTTGGCGGGGGTCAGCCCTGCAGAGTCACCCCAGTTTGTCCGCGCGTCCCCTTGCTGGTGAGGGCGTGTGGACAAGTAGCTATCGGGTGGTAGGCACCCTGCTGGCCCCGTGTGGGAGAGGACGGCTGTCACACAGGACAGCTGGTGGCATTGAGCAGGGCAGGAGATGCACGGGCAGCCTGGCTCCATCCTCCTTTCAAGCAGCTTCCCTGGTTGATGCTCAAAGCACATCTTGTTGGCTGCACAGTTCCTCTCCGGGCCGTTGCAATCCCAACCCAAGTTACTCCCAACCACAGGAGGACTTTGCCCCACCAGGTTTAAACTCCTAAAAAAAACCCCTTCAATTTTCCCCCCATCTCATTTTTTTTTTTTTAAGCTGCTACTCCAAACCCCAGGCCCAAACTCCAGCTATCATTTAGGAAAAAAACCCCACGCAATCAAGGTAATTACCACCTCCACTTCAAACATTACATTATCAAGCTAACCAGCTACCCGTTGAAGACAATTAATGTGCGCATCGTCACCAAAAGAAACTGTCAGCAATTAGAGATGGAAGCACACCTTTGTAGTTAATTGGGAATATTGCACCTCTGTTACATGTTTAATTAGTTGATGGAGTATGTCCCTTTTCAGACATTTTTCTTTTTAAATTATACCTGAAATTCATTTTCTTTCCCACAAAGTTTTTTTTACTGTGCAAAAAAAATAAAGGAAATAAAGTGGGAATAAACCTGATTCTGGCTCTTCCTTAGGTTGCAGCTTATAGTGTGTACACAGGAGTTTATAGACCTCCAAGAGATAAGGAGGAAAAGTTCTTTTCTTTCAGAGATTCTCTTGTTTTGTTTTCATTCTTAATCTGATTTTAAGACCCTGCCTCTGCATTTTCGCACTTCTCCCATAAATCTCATTTTCTTCCCGTTTCCCTTGGGATTATCAGGTGATGGAACGGGAGGGCCCGGGAGCTGAGCGGAGCCGGGCACACGCTGCAATACATTCATTTTAACACTTATTTCACAAAGGTTCTAAATTTTATCTTTGCATAATAATACTGCTTTGCATATCTATAGCCGCTTTCATCCGATGATCTCAGTACATTCTGCCGACTGTTAATTAATTCTCAAAACACCCAGGCGAAGTCAATAGGAGGGCTTTAGCAGGGTAGGTTTTATCTAATTTGTAGGAGGGAAGGATAAACTGAGGCGGGGGGGACACTGAAGTGTTTACAGGCATTTGGACAGTCGTGGGACGGCACAAAAAAGCCGTATTATAGAAGCCTCGTCTTTGCAACCCCTGTAGACAGAGACACATCACAGTCACCATGTCACTTGGCCCAACAACTGCACATCCCTGGTTAGCAAATAACCAAGATTTAGCCTCAGCATGGTGTTAAATGGGATGGACCCCAGCTCATGACTCTGGTACCCACAGCTCCTCCAGACCATGTTGTTCCTCCGTGGGTTCTTGCAAACACACACCTCAGCACAGCCTGGGTCTCAAACGCTTGGAAGACGCACATAGAGTGTTTCTTTGCTTGGGGGGGTCTTTGCTTATGTCATCCTTGGCACCTCTTTCCAAACATTCTAAAATGAAAACATTTTTATATCCAGAAGGGCCTATTTTTCATCACCTCAGAGCAGCATAGACCAAGAATAACTTTGCTGAAAGCTAACAAATCCACACGCTGGCTCCAGGCAAGAATCAGCCTGGCGATATACGCCTGCTTGCCACGAACGGAAGAACATCGCAGAGCCCATCGCTGACCTCAGCCACCACAAACATCGCTCCCGCACCATTGAAATCGCAGCATGGGTGGCACACATGGTCCTACCTGCCAACTCCAGTTAGCCTTGCTCCAGCTCCAAAAGAAAACACTCTGCCAAAATCCCCATCACTTCAAGCAGAAAGATCCAGCCTGAAGGAATTCAACATGCCTGGAGGATTGCTGGAACGAACCGCAACGACAAACCTGCGGAGAACCGAGCTGGCAAAGCCAACACCGCCAACGCGGCTGCCATCCTTACTGCCACCCTTCAGAAAGTCTTGCCTACGCTATCGAACGCCGTCGACTTGTTTGGAGCATTGTTGCAAGAAGGCGCCACCCTGGCTGACAATCAGCTGCTCCGTTTTGTTATTTGCTGGAGCACAAACACCCAAGTTACAGCTCAGGGTTGGAGATAGGAGGAAACATCTCCAATGGTTGAGCTGGTGGGGAAAAGAGTTTCACTTCCCAAGTTGCCTAAGAACAGCTGCACACTTTAAAGGGTGAGACTTTGTGTGAGTGAGTCTGTATTGCTCTCCACCCTTGGGCAGGAGGCATTGCAGCAGCTCAGGAGGACCCTGGTGGGGTTATGCCTGTGTCTGCCTCTTCCTCCCATCTCCAGGCAGTAGGTACAGCTCATCAAACACACCGTCTTCTGGGGATGGAAGCCAATGAGACAGATCACAGAAACTACCAGTACCGTGAGGTCATTGCGGTTTCAAGCCGGCAGCAGCACAAGCTCTTCAGTGTGGCGGTGATATCATTTAGTTCTGTCGGTCCAAATTCAAACTGCACTGAAGTCAAAGGGAATGCATCCACCGGGCTTTGGATCAGCCTGCAAAGCACATGGAACGCGTGGGCGCTTTCTCTTTTTGCCAGGGACAATCCAAGCAAAACTCAACCTCCTTCTTCCTTCAGCTGAAAGAAAGCATCAACAGAAGACTGAAATTTTGGCCTGAAAAGGAGCCAAGCACTGCTGAAAGCTGGCCCGTGGTCCTTGCACTGAGGATAATGAGAATTACTGAAGTGCTTTTGAAAAGTGCCTTGAGATTGTGCCATCTTATGTCCTGCTATAACACAGGGATGCAGGAGCAGCCAGACTTGGAGCAGGGCAAGTCTCCCACGCTGACTGTGAGGTTGCAGTCTCGTCCTCCTTGCTGGCCGGGCATCCTGGGCCATTGCAATGCAGCAGTAGGGTTTTTCCCTTGCCCTGAGCCTCTACAGCTGCTGCAGGCAGTCAGGCTGCTCTGGGATCTGCGATGGGTACCAGAGACTAGGGAGCAGGAGAGATGCAGCGGTGGGAGGGAGAGGAGGGTCCTCCGTCTCATGAAAACCATCCTCAAAAGGACCCTCACTATGTATCGCATCCCCAGCTGGACCATGACACACCATCCCTGACGGATGAACCATGTGTACCCTCTTTCCTCCTGACATGTGTCTCTTTTATGCAGCAGGAAGCAGATATTTGAGACATCCCCTGGTCAGTCCTTCTCTGATAGCCCATGGTATCGGCTGTTGCAGGCAAAGATGCAAAACCTCACCTATCAAATCAAAACCCTTTTTGAAAGCTATAACATAATCTGCTCAAAGGAAAATTTCCATCTTGTCCCCTTCCTTTAGAGTTTAGCTTGTGCCCTAAAGCAGGAGGACTTAATCTCAACTCCAACACTCATAGATGCTTTAAAATCCTTGCTTCGTAGCTCTGGCCACTCTAGTAACTTCCTACGACAAAGGGAAATCTCTTTGCTGGGGAACTGCGCAGAACAGCTTGCCTGAAAGGCAGCCACACATTTGCGTGCTTGACCTGCTTTTCTCACAACCTGAGAAGACCCACGCTAGTAACAAACCCAGCACATGGTGACGGTCCCCACAGCAGCGTGCGGGGTCCGTGCCGGCAGCAGCCTGGGCACAATTCGGCTGCGGAGAGATGATAGGGGCGAGAGCCCACTGTGTCGAGGGGGTGCAGGGGGAGGAAAAAGAAAAAAAAAAAGCTTTTCATGTTCTGCTACCAATTTTGTTTTTCTCGCAGGCTGGATCCTCCTCCCAGCCCACCCACGGCAGGCAGCTCGACCCAGCCGTGTGCTCTTTTCAGGCAAACAGCTGGGGAACGTGTGTAGCCAGGCAGGTTTCACGTACCAGCCTATATGGGGGGTTGCCAGCCGCTGACTGCATCCTTGTTTCTCCCCTCTTCAAAGGAGAGGTTTTCTGTGCCACAGAAGCAAAAGCAAATGGACCAGATGCTCGGGGACATCCTGCAAGGCTCCGGGGCCAGGTTTCACTTGTTGCTTCAGGCACATGTCATGTAGGGTGGGAGTTTTTGGATGTGAGGTGCTGAGGGTCATTAACTGGGGGTGCTGAGCACTTTAAAAGCCCAGAAAAGTGGGCCCTGCAGTCTGGGGAAATGAATGTGGGGACCAGAGCAGATCCCCCTGTCCACATTCATCAGTGAACGCTGCAGGAGGTGAGGGTGGTGAAAGGTGTTACCTGGATGGTAGCGCAGGCTGGGAACGCAAAGGCATCGCTCCCTACCTCAGAGCAAAGTCCAAGTGCTCTGGACCAGGATCCCCATGGGAATAAAATGGCATCAAAATCTTAAGTACTGTCGGATGGAGCGTGGTTTCTGAAAGAGGATTATGAGGCCGGAAGCTCATGACCACAGGGGCTGTGTTCGATGAGTCAGTCCCTTCTGTCCTGCACCATCAAACAGCAGCATCTGTTTGTGTCCTGCAGCCTCAGTAAAGAATTCCCTTTTTTTATACATTAGCGCAGCCATGTCCTGCCTTACACGCCAGCGCTGGTACAGCCACAGGGCAGAGTATTAATTCTCTCTTAAGCTGGTGTGACATTCTCATTATAGCAACCCGCTGTCAGCTCCTCTGGGATATGCAGCACTCGCCTTTGCTGCTGCAGCGTGGATGGAGCCGGGTGGCTCCTTGTCCCATCACAGGGAGCTGAGAGCTGCCCGTGACAACTTTCAACCACCTCCTGCCTCTCGCGATCTGGTCACACACAGAGAAATGGCAAGGGACAGTGTGAAGAGACACGATACAGCTTATGGGGGTCTACCAAGCGGGCAAAGGAATGGAGACCATCAAAGGCTCAAAGGGTTTGTCACCCTGGATGTGTCCAGGATTGCTTTGCTGTGTGACAGTGTTTGCCATGTGGACATACCTTCCCAGTGATGGCACATACCATGGTCTGCTGAGGCCAGGAGCTTCTCCGTACTCTGAAATACTGCAGTGGTAGGACCTCTTCCACCATGCTGTGGGGACCGGAGAGCCGAGGAAGGGCCCATTGCATTTGCAGAGCTCTGCGTCAGGAAAACGCCGACTTGGCCCCATCTGGAAGGAATTATCAGAAGAGCTGTTTGTCAGCTGCTTCCACACAGAGGAAGGGCTGTGATTTTACACCACGAGCCTCCCCCAGAATAAAAACCAGACAGGCGAGGAGATTTATTACACACAAACCTCGCAGGATTACAAATGCCACATGGAAGGAGACCTGCCTGAGAGAGTGTTTTTTTGACTGGCGTGCAAGAGCAGAGCAGCCTCGCCAAAATTACCTTGGAGCATGGAAAATGGAGCAGATCCCGGGCTGGATTAAACAATGGCATCAGCAAATGCCTAGTTTGAGAAAGGAGGGGGAAAGAAGAGATGAAGGCTCTGACTTGAAGACCACCCAGGAGATGAAAGACTCTTACTTGAACCGCTGCTGAGCCCTGCAGCTTCGGCTGGTGCCTCCATCAAATTCAGAGACCACGATGATCCCCCAGACCGATCGAGCTGCAAATGAATTCAGTGGGATTTGAGATCCCAGGGAGGGGGATCTGCTCTCATTTCTCCCATCACCAAGGATGAGTTTGCATGCGAGATATCATCCCTAGAGATGACTGTACAGTATTTTCATGGATTTTTATAAGTCTTGTTTACCTGTTCCCAAATTGCAGGAGTCATTTTTATCCCTTTGTTGCTAAGTTTTCCACAAAAGCTTTGCTAAAAATCAAAATTGTGTCTGAAACAGATATCGAGCGTGTTTTGTTTCCTGACAACCACACGTAGAGATTCAATTTGTATATGCTTCTCGGTGAATATGTCATACTGTGATTGCTCACACATTAACTGACACAGCAGAGCTGGATGGGAAACATTTTTTCTATTCCACAAGTATTTCAGAGACTAATAAAAACACCAATGGGTTTGAAAGAGACCTTGATGTTTTGTAATGTATAAGACAAAAGGATTTACTATTTAATCAGCCAAAACGTTAGACAAAAATCCTTTAGATTTTGAAACAAGTCTACAGAAACTTAAACCTATTTTCTTCTTCTCCCAAATTAAAAGGATTTAAAAATGGGAAAACAAAAAGGAAAAATTTGGGAAAATGAAAGAATGACTTTGTTTGGTGAATAGTCTCAGTTAAACCAAATCAGACGTTTTCTGTTGAAGCCCAAATCAGATGCTGCAAACTTGATCCAGCTGCTCTTGCAGACAGCATCACCCCGACAAATGCCCTCCTCTCGACAGCATTGGCTCACACGTTTCCTCTAGAAAAACAGAGATAACAACTATCTTCCCCACACCATGTACAGACATAGAATAAACTTGCACTGCTTATTATCCTACATGCAGGGACACAACTCTCCCCTTGATCTACATTAAAGAGAGAAGGGAAATTCCAACATTTCAGAGGCTTTGTTATTGTCTTGAGCGCTACAGCAGCAACCAGAGAAAGCATCGAGCAAGACGAGACAGAGGATGGATTTTGGAGACAGGGCACAGCAGCTCAGACACGCGTTGGGTCTGTGAAGCTGAGCTGGAGAATTCCCAGCAGTGAACTTTTCATCTGCCCGTCAGCATTCCTGCGTTGGGGAACTGCAGAGTCAGAAAAACCAACGGAAAAGGAAAAGAAAATAAAAAATTCAAAACCCACACTCATTTTCACGGTGTAAACATAAGATTTGCCTCAAACACAGAACTGTGAACAGCTATGAACTGTGAACAGTTATTTTTGCAGCAACAGGAGTCAAATTTGCTCCTGCAGTCACCAGCTGCACCAGGGCCACGTTGTGCTGTGATGGAGGGGGCAGCATCCCTGGTCCCCTGCCCTTGCTGCACAGGCATGGGGGGAACATCCCCCTTTCTCCTATGGCTCTTGGGGGATTTATGCACCCACTCTCCCACTCCTTCAATTTTTCACCTCCTAGCAGGCCCTACTCATCCAGGCATAACTCTTATTCCCCACTTAGATCCACCTGAGCCTCAGTACACACATTTTTGACGTGCACCACACCATCCCTGACGCACATGTGTGTGCCCACGCACCCGTCTGCTCCCTGTTGCACTCTCCCTGCCATCGCTCGCGCACACGGACGCGTCTGCGGTTCACAAACAAACACGTTCCTGCTGTCTGCCCGAGTGCTTTCCCCTTGCGGTCGTCAACACAGAAACCTTTCTGCTCCTTGTGCTCATCTGTCTGATCTCACCTTCCCCACACACATCCCCGGTGGGCAGCCACACACCCCAGCAACCCCCAGATGCTCACCAGCATCTCCCCCCCTTCCTCTCTGCGGCCAGCGAGGTGGGTAACGCAGCAGCCGCGGGAAACAGGGATGCTAACGGCTGGTGGTGGCAGGCAGGTGCAGGAAGGGAGAGGGAGGAGAGGGAAAATACGTATTTTTTGAAGCTGCAGGGTTAACTGGATGATGAATGATGGCAGGTGCATGCTTAACCGCATCCCGCTAGCAGAGCCCTCTTCCCTCTCTGCCCGCTGCAGCGCCAACGTAGCGGCTCCATCGCAAGGAACGCTGTTTCAAGGTTACTTAACCGGTAAATTATGTTATATGCTTAACATCTCCAGCAATAACACCCACCCGTGACTTGCTCATCCTCCCCGTTTATTTTCCCCTTGCAGATGCACGGCTGGAAAACTGCTCCAGCTCTCACCTCATTACGGGGAAGGAGGGGCCGTTTCCATTCAACAAGCTGCAAACAGCTACAGCCCCATAACAAAACCAACAGGGGCTGGATCCTCCCCCAGTGCAACCTCTTCTTGCTTCAGTGAAGTTTTGGGAGCTGTACTGGTTTACGCCAGCCATGGATCTACTTTCTGCACCACACCATGCAAACCAGCAGGAAATATAATCCGTAGCGGGTTCAGGCATGAGGCAAAAAACTACCAGAGACAGTGGCCGAGCTGCTGAAGGGGAATCCTTGCAGAGTAATGCCCTCACGTGCACTGCAACTGCAGGTGAAAAGGAAAGGAAACCCAGAGGGCCTGATTCTCCCTCCAGTTTTAACCATATCTCAAGAGAACTGATTCCAGAGGACTCAACCATCACTTTTCCCTTCCAATCCCAGGTATAACTAGCAAGTTTTGGTCCTGGAGAAGTCCTTGTATGCCCAGAGATGGGCACTTACTTTCTAGTACTGAGCCAGGAGCTGACCCACTCCTGTACGCCCCATCAGCCTCCACCTCCAGCTTGGCTAAACGCATCTAAAAGGGCAACACGTCTGCTCCTCCATCCCGCCCGGCACTGAGCATCCCCTGGGGAGAGCAGCACGGAGGGCTGGTCCGTCTGTCCTTCCTCCCGCTGCCGCCTGGCTCCCTCAGCAGCAGTGCCTGACATGCTCTGCCGTCAGTCCTTCGCGTGCCAGACGCCCTTGTAGGCAGCTGCACGCAGGATTAAGAGCAACATGTTCAAACCATGTACAATTATGTGCCACTGTTTCTCTACTGCAAATAGACGGAGCAGCAACGGAGCAGCAGTTACGGTCTCGCATTAGTAATTTCCAAAGGACGGTTGTGTGGCCACTGTCCATTACAGCCAGGGCAAACGAAGACAAATGGGAGTGAGTTTGGATGCTCCGTATGCCTCTGCTCATTTACTGGATTACGGGAAACATCACAAGGGAAAATTTGCAAGGGGCAAACAGTTACAATTTCTACCTGAATCCCAGAAAATAATGCACTTCGTTGCAGATGCACGAATCTAGTCACCTGAGATTTGGGTTTTACTTAGTCCTACCTCCACATCACTTTGATTTGGTGTCTCTAAGCTGCAATCTCCAGCAGCCCTACATGGGAGATGGGCAGTGAAACCACCAAGAAAGTAAGTCATGATGAAAAAATGAACCTGGGAAGACCAGCAGGAGCTGTCTCGGAGGAATGTAGCACCACCAGGTCCCAGCACCTTCATCTGGTACAGAGGGAGGAGGGCAGAACATGGAGCTCCTAAGCATATTTCACTCAGCAGCTCAAATAAAACTCTGGGAGGCAGGAGGCAAAATAAAGTCCATGGGCGTACCTGAAAATTTGGCCTGAATGTCAAGGTCATGTAGGAAATTAGCAAGAACAGGACCCAGGTGTCCTGAGCATGATCCCTTTTCTACCCTGATCAGCATGGCCTCACATAGCCATTTGTGCAATTGGCTTATTTCACAGAGTGACTTATAGTGACTTATAGATGCTATTGTAAGCAGATCCAGTCAATATATTTATTTTCCTTTTGATATACAGCTACAATAGGAAGCCATGCATGAAGTTTATTAAACCTGGCTAATTTTCTATCAGTTCTGCGAGATATTGATTCTGTGCATTCAGTTATCTGGCTCAGCCTCAACCTGGAAAGAAAATAATTTAAAAACAACAAAAAAGCATCCAATTCCTCGGAAACAAAGCTAATCCGAGACTGCAAAGTGTCGCTGTTCTCATGGGCAGAGCCCTTTGATCGATTGAGCCAAAGACAACTGTGTTATTTAGGAGTCATTTGCAAGCTGGCAAATTAAACAAGGCTTTTTTTTTTTTTTTCCTAAAGGGCGAGCAGGGGGAAGAAGTAACAGCTTTACAGTAGCAGTAAAACATCCAAATGATTTTCTTTTTTCTCCTCTGACAGAGCCAGATTCTGCAGGTTATAGGGGCAGGAAAGCAGCATGGAAGGATCTGCCATTCTCCATCTCCCCTGGGCCACCACAGGGGCCGGGTCCCTTTGCTGTACCAATATTTTGGTGTCCCCCTGGTGAGCCAAGAGCAGAGCTGGGCTCTGCAGGGGTAGAGGGCAGGGTTCAGACACACAGTGCAAGGAGGGAGGATGCCTTAGCGATGCCTTAGGAGGGTCCAAGCCTCAAGAGAGGGTGAACATCTCTGCAGGACAGTAGCTTGCACTGCTCCTGAGCACCCTGGGGAGACGACACTTCTGAAAACATGAATTTCTGCAGGTGTCTGGTTCTTGAGAGACCAACTGCAAGTCCTGCCCAGCAGGCAAGTCTCAAGCTTAACCCCTGACTCTGCCTTCCTCAGAGCTTTTGCATAGCAAAACCAGAGTTTTCCATCTTTAAATCTTAAAGCCTAACTGATATTCTGCACAAGCAAACGTTATTGTGCCCATACTGTGATGGAAACCAGCAATAAACATAAAGATAGTATCTAAACCAATACAGCAACGTGTTTTACCACATCAATCTCAGGGTGCCTACACTTGGATTAGCACGTCGGGCTGGCTTTCAGTGACTTCCTTTGGTTTAAACTTAACCTGCTGCTTCTCCTGTGCTGTAGGCTGCTCGAGACCAGCTGCGAAGCATCATTGTACAAGACAGAACATATGCACAAGTAAACAAATTAAGGCTATCTCCAAAACAACAGGCCCCTGGCTTCCTGGAAGAGCTGCAAAGAGAAACTTAATCAACAGCAGCGGGTGAAACGGTAAAGGGGAGGAGATGGACCTCTGCTAATGAAGGCAATGCTTTCAGATTGCAAATGCTCGCTCGCCGCACGCGAGGAGGCGACGGCGGGGTCAGTACCAGTGACAGGAGAAGCGCAGGGAGCTGGCAATCACACTGGCTCCAAGGAAACTCTGGTTTTCTCAGCACAGAGCAACCAGCTTAAGCACGGACAGGAAGGAGCCAAGCAGGGCACAGGCTCATCCTTGCCCCCGTGGGTGAGAGCTCAGCCATCGAGGCCGGTATCACGGCCTCTCCGGGCCTCCCTGGCTCCCTCCCCAGGGGCTCGTTAACGGTCTGAAGTTGCAGCAGTGAAGTCAGTTGAATACCAAGACAAGTCAAATCTCTGCACACCTCTGCGCAGGTGCTTTGCCTGCTGCTGGCTTCACCTTGTGTCTGTAAATGAGGGAGTGCCAACGTGGGAAAAGGAAATAGCAGAAACCTTTCCTTGTGCTTCCCAACTGCAGGCAGATCCTTCTCCACCTTCACCCTGGAGCTGAGGATCCTTCTCTGCTAAAACCCTCTGCCTTGACCCTATGGGCCCAAGCAGAGTACAGGTGCTTACAGCACATCCTTTTGGGAGCTCAAGACCAGCAAAATTAAACCCCAACAAATCTTATTACAAAGTGTGATAATTTAGCATTGAAAAAAAATCCATATTTTTTTAAATAAAAAAAACCATGCATGCACCTGGCTGTTTACTGCTTTCTAATGTTACCTTTTTATGACCAGCTAAATCTCCCTGGTTTTCCTTTTACCCTGAAAGAGCAAGCCAGCCACAGCATATGTTCTCTTAGCAAACATGGAAACCCTCTGAGATATCCCAGGGTCTCTCAGGCCAGTTCTTGCAGCCTGCCTCCTCGCTCTGCACACCAGACTCACGCAAGCAAGCTTCTGGAGAGACAACTGGGAGCCCCAGCTCCTCCTTACCTCAGGCCCCAGTCCCAGAGCAGAGCCTGGCACTGAAGCCTAACGCAACCCCCTCGGTGTGATAACAAGCAGTCAGGACACCTGAAAGCATGAGCAAAGTGCCCATGGTTTATTTGGGATTCCATATACCATCACTGGGTCAGAATTACTTTGCCTCAAGAGGCTGCAACATCTGCTCATAGCTACAAAGCCAAAGTTAGGACAGTCTGAGTCACAATGGGTCAGTTTATTCACAGGCTCACAGCCCAGTGCAGGAGCTCCTGTGAGCATCCCAGCTTGGGGACAGCACTCTCTGGGCAAGCCTCAATGCGAAGGAGGGGCTGTTCAGATTTAATCCAGGTAAAACAACTCACACCTAGTCAAAGGTTGAAAGCTATAAACTGCTTCATGTTGTGTACACTTGCTCATGAACACAGGCTAAATGGAGAGGGGAAAAGTTTTCTTTAACAGATGTATGCCCACAGACAGAGCTACCAGAGCTTATCATCACACCTCCAGGTCAAACAGATGTTTCCTTCCAGATACAGATGTGCCAATGGAAGAGATCACTGCCCCAAGATACTCTTCTCTCCCTCCCTGCCAGCTGTTCCTAGGCCTACAGTCCTGACAGCTAACAGAAAAGCATTTAAAATAACTGGCTGATTTAAGACAAGTGTCTCCTTACTGCTAAGCAGTTAGAGGTTGGTTTACGCCCTAGACTACAAAGGTTCATATTGCTAGTTTATTATGGTTTTAAAGATGCCTTAACCTAATGGTAAAGAATCTGCTATTCATATTAGGCAAGGGAGGACGAAAGCTAGAGTCAGACTACAGTTGTAAGAAATAAGAAATGTGTAATAATAACCTAGATGTTATTATTGCACCACCTGAAATCCCCTGGAAGCACGCGAGAAGAAATCAGTGTCTTCACTATGGGAAAACTGGTGGAAGTTCATGGCTTTTTCCTCTTTGCAGCTTCCCTCTCTAGGTGGAAGAGCCTGTATCTGGGACTGAAGCATGGAGAAGTCTGACTCTGCACAAAGGATCAGCACCTCCATTTGTAAAAAAGCAGCATAGCCCTAATTCTCTTGATCTCCCCAGTAGCCAGGAAAGCTGCAATACTTTATTTCTGAGAACCTTTTCTCTGCCAACACACATCCAGGCACACCAGGCCCAGCAAATGTGGAATCAAAAGCCACGGAGGAGCCCGTTCAGCTGAGTGCCTGTGTTGGTCTGGATGGTGTCCCAATTCCCCGTGTCAGCAGAGGACACCAACACCCAGCACTGTCAGGGAATAATTCAGGGAATTTATTCCTCGATGACTGTTTCTGGGTGGCAATATCTGTGCGTATCCCTGAGCATCACTGCCAAGCACAGCCAGCACCCTCTTTCCTTTTACACTAGCACCATCTCATTTATAACCTTCTCATTTAAAAATCCCAGCTCTTTCCTGAGGTGACAAGTTCTCCAGTCCTAGAAGGGACCACTTTAGGCCATTCCCATCTCAAAAGGAAGGGAAATTCCAGTTCATGCTGTGTTGCCTCCAATACCTACAGCATTTCTGCTGGCTCCTAGAGTCTGAATATGCTGTGTCGTGCTGCTTTTCTGACCCATGCCAGTTTTCCAAGTCCTCCGCCAATACAAACCAGCATTGAGGATGAGCAAGGCAGCTTGAGCTGTAGAGACCTGCACAGCACTTGCAAAAGGAGCTCTGCGTCACTCAACTGTTAAATCCTGGCACGGGGATGTGCTGGCTGTGGTCTGGCACGTAGTTCCGAAGGTGGTGAGAAGTTCCATCCACAGCTCCTCCAGCATCCTGGAAACCCCATACCTGCCCTGATGGGATCACTGCAGGAGGTTGTCAGTGCCCTACAGTGTAGCTGTCATGAAAAAAGGGGTCTCCAAAGGGCTGTGCTGGCACTAACCATGCCTGAGCAGTGTAAGAGAGCAGGATCCCCTCCATGGCTACTGGGAAGAGCACTGCACACGTAGAGAGTTGCCTTCACAAGATGGATCTGGCACATCACCATGCCAAGCTCCGACCCAGGTCTGATTTTGACTCCAACTGCATAACCCCACCTTGCTCCCTGAATCCAGTAATTTTCAAATCTGGGTTTTTGCTCTGGTCTCATCACTCATCAGCAGTGGATTGCAGGAGCTAAACTCCTTGTTGTAAAGCAGTGATTCCATTTTCCTCTGGTCTTAAGCAGCTTCAATCCATCTTACTGCGTTACAGAGCCTGCGCTGATTGTTCTGCTGTAGTGAGTAATAACAACTTGTACTTTGCAGATTACCCCAGGGAACCACACTCCTGGCTCTGCCGTACCACCAGCTCTGTGGAGCGGGCACACATCTGCCCACAGCACCTCCAGAGAGAGGGATGGGGCCACAGAAATGAACACGCAGAGAAATTTGGGTGGAAAGGTGTGGAAGAGCAAAGGGAGTCAAGTGTGTGGCTGGTGGCCATGGGGAAACTGGGGTGCCCGGTCCTGGAAGGGGTGGATATCTCAGGTGAACATCATGGAATGGGGGACAAGAAAAGGGCATGAGGGAGGGAAAGTGATGAAAAAATGGGACAAAAGAGAAAGGGAAGATCAGAAAGAACTGAGAGAACATATGCTTGTGCCATTGTGGTGCCACCTTGCATGGACAGCAGGTTGGAAAGCTGCTGTGACTGGGCACGTAGGAAAAACAGTGTTTTCAGCTATGAGACAGGGGCAGAAGCAGGTTTTGTCCAACTGTCTTCCTTTTTTGCACACCTAAATTCCCCAGGGCACTCCAAGGGGAGGAAAACATTGTCCCGTTTCAAACCACCCCCTCAGAGCAGCAGTTGCTCACCACAAGGCCCTGTCAGTGCTGCCCCTGCCGTGGACCACAGGAAAGAAAGAAATAAAAATGGGAGGGAAACGGACAGGAGAGAGAGAAAATGGGGAGCTGTAGAAGAGGTGTGAGGGAAAGGTGGAGGTGCCCTGTGAGGCAGTGGCCTTACCGGAAGGACAGAGAAGCTTCCAGAAGGCAGTAGCCAGCCAGGGCTGCCTCAGGAGGCCTCCATCTTGGGACTGAGGCAGCCAAGACCCCTGTCCCCACTGCCACCAGCATGTGGCACCCATTCTTGTCCCCTTTCTGCATGGCGGTGACCCTGTGCCTCCAGCAGGCTGCCAACAGCCATGCCAACAGCACTGGGACGGGTGGCCTGGCTCTTGCTGCATGCCTGGGGCTGCACCTCACTGAGGCCAAGATGGCGGGTGAGCCCACCCTCAGCCATGCCCACACAGCTTCCTCAGCCCTTAGCCCCCCTCGGCGCAGGGCCGAGGCTCCTGCTGCTCAGCAAGGTGGACACAAGATCACCATCAACTCACCAGGTTTCCGGGGTATGGCACCAGATAACAGGGAGATCAAGGGAGGGCCCACTATCATGGAGGCGGACATGAGGCTTCAGAGGAAGACCCACTGGGCTGAGCAAGGGACCATCGCCCTCCTGGAGTGCTGCTTCTGGAATGACATTATATGGAGCTTCAGACACCATGCCTGCAGGTACTTCACCCATTATCTAGATGTCCTTTACTATGGTCTGATTCTGCCAGTCTGCAAGGTCACCAGCATCCTGGTCACTATGATAACTGGCATCCAGCTTCTTGCAACATGCATGAAGAGCTACCAGAGCCAGAGGAAGAGCAAGAAACAGTGGCTAGGGTCTCTCCCAAGCGTGGTTTTGGGATACTCCGAATGTGCCATCTGCCTGCAGGCATACAAGCCTGGCCAGACGCTGAAGTTGCTCTCCTGCTCCCATGCCTTCCATGGCAAGTGCATCGACCTGTGGCACTGTGTTCAGCCCAGCAGCAAGACCTGCCCGCTCTGTGTGCGCAGCGTGACCACGGTAGCGCTGATGCCTCTTGGTGCACACAACCACAAGCAGGAGTAACCTGGGAAGGCTCACCCAAAGCCCCTCCTGGAAGATCAACACCCTCCCCATAGATGCCCCCCCCAGCTCTGTCTTCCACTCTCCCTGCAAATTCAAGCTCCAGTCAATGCCTCTTGGGAAGCATAAGCACTGCACAGGATTAAAAAAAAAGACAGTATGGAAATGTAGGAGTAGGGAATACAGACCAGAAGGACAAACAGAATACTGAAGACATATCCTTGGCTCTACCCAGTTTGGGCAGCTGATCACATACAGGTCTGGTTCACACTAGATTTGGGAGGGCCACAATCAGAAACCAGAAGTAGCACCTAGCTCTTGCCAAGGCCCTGGACATCTTGTCCTGGGGTTCCTCCTCTTATTCTACTTCTTAAGCTCTCTCTTCCAAAAGCCTGCACAGACAGGTTTATTACAAAGGGGCCAATTATCACACTTAGCAGCAAATTTTTACCACAAAACCTCAGCTGATGAAAGAAGCACCCTTCTCTACATTCTTTTTTTTGCATGTAAGAAAATAAAGAAAAAAAAAAAAGAACAAAAAAAATCTGCTAAACGAAGATGTTTTTGCTTTGTGTCCAAGGTTTGCAGGGCATTTTGCCAAAACTAGAAAAGGCAAGATATTATTTTCAGCAGCAATATCTAATAAAGAAGATGTCTCCCTCCCTTGCAAGGCAAACAGCTGGAACTGGAATCCCTTTCCAGACATAGGTACCAAGTTACAACAGCCCAGATTTGCTCAACTGCCTTTTTTAATTGTGGGCATTAGCAGATTATGGGTACTTTTGTAACAGGTCCATAAATCACTGTTTTATAATCTCCTGTATGCATTAGGGCCTGGATTATCATGCTTGTACTTGGTAATAACAGAGGAGAGATTGCCTGGACCCCTGGGAAATCCAGGAGAGGCACCTGGTAGAGCACAGGAGCACACGGTGCCAGGACACGTGTAGGGGATGGTGTAGACAGCAGGGCTCCCACAAACCCGCTCTCCATCCCTCTCCCACGGTGGCAAACAGCGAGGCACAAAACCTCTCTGCACACAAAACTCCGTTTCTCATCTACCCAGCTCACTTTTTGGGGGGTAACTCAGACTGTTCCAGCTCTCTATTCTGTAAAGACATGGGTCATCCTTTCCTTTCATCCTAGATGAAAGGAGGTGGTTACATGCACCAGTTTCTAAATCAGCTCCTAGCAAAAAAGAAAAAAAAAATAAAAAGAAAAAGAATCTTTAACAAAAGGGTGCAGGTCTGCCTTCCAGCCAGCTCACTGTGGAGCTGGGGACTTGCTCAGTCAGCAGGAGGGAGGAAGCGTGTCCCACATATCTTTCTTTTAAGACCAACTGGGAGCACTGGAAGCACAAAGGTTTTCACTGGAAGGTCACTAGATGGCCCCAAATCTTCCTTCACAGCAAATCACTAGTGCTTCAGCTCTGGGAGCCTGGTCCTCACTAATCCTATAGCGTGACCCCAAAGGACCAGCATGCCCTGATAAGAAGGGCACCAAGCTAGAACCAGGGATACCTGCCAAGATGTCTTGAGCAAAGCATTTAACCCACCCGATGGCTTTTCTGGTCCCGGCCTTTGGCTGGTGAGGGCAAGGAGAGGCTGTTGTGTGTCTGTGCAATGCCACTGCCTGTGGACCCGAGACGCCAACCTAATACAGATAAAGGAAAAGGCTGATTATGTCCCATCATAGCATTGCCAGGCTGCTCTTTTCGTGCTGCAAAAACCTCAGAGGGGAAAAAGCCATCTAGACTTATTCCTCAAGTTAAATCAGTGCTGGATCTGGAGCCCATAATGCATGTTTTGTTGGAGTCGTAATAATGTCCACACAAGTCAGTCTCCTCTGCATCTCTCTTACAATTTAAGCCGTTTGGGCAGGACCAGGATGAGATTTTGCTAGCAGTTATGTGGGTCTAAATCAGCACTAAACTCCTCTGGCTTGAGCAGACAATTCTGTGGAATACAAGCAAAAGGAGGAGCTGGTTTTATATCCCAGCTCCTGCACTAAGTGATTGCCCCAAAGAAGAAGAATAAAGGAACACGGGGACTTTGGGAGCGGTGGGGTAAGTGATCGGTTAATAGAGGTAAATGGTCTTTTCCTTTCTTCTAGCTTGGATCTTTGTTCAAGTGGTAAAATGGGACCCGTTCCCTGTAATTGCTCTGCTCTTGCACGCAACTGCTGTCTCCCACGTGTGGCTTGTTGACATTTAAATAAATTGCAATTATTCCGACAAAGTAGATTGCGGGGACTCCGGAGAAAATGGGTCAAGAATACGTCCAGGAGCATCTGCAATGTATTTAACACACAAGTATAACGGGGGTAGGGCAGGATGAGAAGGGAAGTACAGCACTGGCTATAAAGAACGCAGCATGGGGCTGGAGACAGCCTGGCACAGCCCCACACCCGGGTGGGACACTTGGCTTAACCTCAGCCAGCAGGAGCCAAAACCTCCAGGGCACTGACAGTGGAGGAGGCAGACAGCAATGATGTAAATGGAAAGCATGGAGAGAACCAGAGCGGACAGGGCACCATTTCGGCTCTTTGAGTGAAGACCATCTTGGCCAAAGTCCTCTTCCAGCCCTTCTCTCCTTCCTTCTGCAAAAGCATTCAGGGATTTCAAAGGAGGCTAAGGGATAGGGTTTCCTGTTTCACACTGCCTGTGGGTGGGATATGGGTATCCTGCTCCCCATCCAGACTTCAGCTTTTCCTCTTTCCTCACTCCCCAGAGCCTTCTCTGTACCCCATTCCCTCCTTCCTTGGCCTCCAATCTCTCTCAAAGAGGATTTGTGCTTTTGCCCACATCTCTCTGGGTTGCTGCTAGGAGTTACCGAGATCCAGGTTGGAGACTACAAACATCTGATTTCTCCTTTTATCCAAGGGTTTTGGTGAGCAAGCCAGGACGGCTGCTCACTCCTGCCTTGCTAATTCTAGGATATAAAAGGTGGTGCTGGAGCAGCCAGGAGATAACAGCACACAGAATACAAAGGGAATCATTCCTTGATCCCACATCTGTTATGGCACATACAGACACAGAGCTCCTTGTCCAGCCCCAAAGACAGACCTACCCCTTGCACAAGCAGCAGGTCACTGGCAATACATAAAGCTTTGATGTGGAGGCAGAAACAGAGCACTGAGTGCAAGTAAAGAGGCAAAGATTTTAAAGAACACTAGGATGATGAATGCTATCACAAGAAGCATAAGACCAAGCCAAAAGTGCACCTTCAAAAAGGCCTCTCAGTGTACCTCCATTTTCTTCTTCATCTCCCATTCTACTAGAGAGCATTTGGCTTCTCCCCCCTCCCCAAACCTTCTCCTTGTTTTGTTTTTAAATGCATCAAAATGTCTCCCTGCAAGTGTAAAACTCTTTAGATGAGGGGAAAATAAAATCGATTTGAAATCACAGCTGCTGGGAGTCTCTGGCACATACACACACTGTCTGCTGACATTTTCTGTAGCTCTTTTCCCAGTGAAATCTGTCTCAAGCAGAGCCCAAGGGGGCTAGTAACAAATCAGTTGCCTAGTACACGAGTGATTTTTTAACTACAGGTCCAACACAACTGCACTGGAAACCACGGGGCTACTCTCAAGTGGATCGTTAAACAAAAAGGGCTGTTTGTTAAAAGGTACAGGTTTTTAGGGATTTGTGGTTCCAAACTGACCCAGGTTCACTGCATATTCAGACCTAGTTCATTCCGACAGCCAGGGGATCCGCTGCATCCCCATCAGGCTGGCATTCCTCTGGGCACTGAGCAGCCACCATGAGTTGGGAATTGCCTGAAAGATGCAAATGCTGTCAAACACTCTGAGAGGGAGAACATTTGTGCCTTATGCTTTCCACTCTTTTTTTCAGCTTTTTCACCATAACTAGAGTTTAAAAATCAGGTTTTATAGCTAGAAGCTAAAGTTGTGGGTTTTTTCCCCCCAGCCATTTGATTCCAGCAGCTGAGGTTTTGAAGTAAATAAGGTGAAAAGCCCCAATACAAAAGTTGATGGTATCCCTCCCAGTCTCATCCACCACCCACCCTCACTGTGGTAGGACAGGAGCCCAATGAGCTCAGCCCCAGCAAGAACCCAAGTCTATCAGCCCCTTTGGCAAATCCAGCTGCTCACCCAGGGGCCTTGAAGGAGGATCTGCCCTCCCAGAAGTTTGGGTAACGGCAGAGTGAGGCCACACAGGGAAACAGAGACTTTCCAATTCTCCGAGCTGCTATTTCGACTGACACTTACTGATTGACTTCTTTCAAGTGACAGAAGCCCTGTTTACCCTAAGCAATTTATTTGGCTTGGTATTGGTTCAAAGATCACAATTTTCAGGAAAAAGTGCATGTTCACCAGGCCAATCCAAGCTGTCACCCTTCTCCCCAGCAGTGGACAGAGGCTAATGGCTCCTTCCCATTATGCCACATTCTCCAGGGATTGCTTTGGTCACCAGCATGAAGCATTCCAGTCTGCAATGGGCACATAACTGGTGGGGAAGCTCATTCATCCTGCCTGCACATCAGCAGCAAAATTAAACCAGCATCCTGTGGGTACCCAGAGGGAGAGGAAACTGGAAGCTCTGTGCATGGAGCAGACCAAAAGGGAAGAGGAGAAGTTAAGCAGGTTGGCAGTTAATGTTCCATGACCCACCCTTGGAAACCAGTCACTGGGTGATGTCACAGATCTGCAGAGATGATGTAAGGGTGTTGCTTAGCAGCTGGAGACAACAAAAGAGACAAGTTCTATCCTGGGAACCTCTGAACCTACAGAAAAACTGCAGAAACCTCTAGGGTAGAAACAGGCTTTGATGAAGAAAATGCATTCAGAGAAGGGCATGAAGATGAGCAAGTTGAAGAGGAGAAAGGTGATGCAAGCACAGTGGCAGGGGAAGGGTTTGATGAACTGAACAGCACCATTTGAGCTGTGACCAGGACAAGTTATCACTGAATCAAGGGAAACCTCCTGTGCTTTCCTTCAGCTCTTGCTCTAGACTAGCTTGTATTGGGAAGCAACACTGCAGCTTTGGCTCCCCTCTCCTGGTCCCCACAATGAAAAAAAAAAGGCACGAAATCTTGGCTGAGAATATAAAAAACTCCTTTAGCCAGAGCAACAGGGGAGGAGCAGAAAGGAGGAGGGAAGCAGGGATTTAAGAAGGTTTGGTGCAGGAGCTGATTTACATCTGCTAAGATGCTTCCTCAATTCCCTCCTAAAATCCAGGTGCATGGATACACAGGCACACACACAAAACCTTGCTTTTCAGTGTTACTTAAGGGGAATGGCCAGAAATCCCAGATAAGAACTGTCCCCTGTGTATTGCAGTCAGGAGGAACCATTTCCTAACCTGATGAGTACAGACAAGGGAGTGGAAAAATATGGAATAGTAAAGCATAAAGATGAGGCAATTGCCCCTCTCATCAGCACTAAAAAACAGAGCCCACGAGCCCCCAGAACCTCCTCATCACCCACTGCACTGACACACTGTCCCCACACGTTGGGTGGCTCAGTGCAGTCCACTGCAGGGGACAACATGGCCTTTAACTACACCGGCAGAAAAACCGCGCTGGAAATATTGAGGGCACTTTAAACACTATCTTCTCAGACAGGAGGTGATGCCAGCGGGAGACAGAGGTCTTTACAGTGGGATTCGCTTTGTGGAGCCGGGTAGATGGAAAAAAAGAATGAAATGCTTCTGAGCGTGGCGTAATTGGCTGCTTTTGCCTGCTGGCTGGCAATCTCGCACGCTCGCCGAGGCTGACGTGACAGGTACATGTAACCTCCTGCTACCTAGGTTGTTCCAGGTCATTATCCAAATGTGCCTAAGCACCTTAAGGGGAACGGGATTTATGTACTAACATGATGCAAACAGATCTTCCTCTCTTCTCTAGATACCCCAGGTATACTCATATTATTTGGGTGGCCTCTGAATACATTTCCAATCCTGCTTAAAGCGAGAGCATGAGTAGAAATCAGCGGTAGCTGCCCAGGCTGGTACGGGTGGCTCTAACACCCACTGTGGATGGGGCAGCCAGCCAAATCCCAAACCACATATGGGGATACGGAGCTGGAAACACTCACAAAACCACTATTAGCATTTAATCTCGTATAAAAGAAAAGCCTAAAACCTCTTTAGTAAATGCCAAAAATTAAGAAAATGAACAGCTCTAACATGCTGTGACCAACACATCAAACCTGCACAGCTGTACAAAGGCTAAACTCCCAAATCAAAGGCTCTCCTTTAAACATAAAACATCCTATTTCTTATGTGTGGTATCCAAGAAGCAGGCTGTCATCAGATCGCTCTATTAGGACCAGGCAGCAAGACGACACAAGTATGGCCAGCAAATAAGACTAGCGCCTTGGAGTATTTTCCTTTTGAGTGATTAAATTAAGACTCGAAAGGCCAGGAGTTTAGAAAAATATTGTCTGAAAACATCACGCTGCAGAGCTGAGAAGCACAATCTCTGCAACCCAGAAATGCTGATGACTTTTGAAAATAACAGCACCTAGATTACTTGGGTATATTTAAGATATACATATTACATTTATCCTAGAAAGATACATGAATACATGGATGGCCATCAACAAGATGGACCTGAATCCATCACTTCTGCCCCAGGGAAGCCCCGACAGCTTCAGGTGGGAGGAAGATAGGAAACTACAGCTTCAGAATATTATTTTTTTTTGGCAGTAGAGAAGTTTCAAACCAATTTCTCCTGGAATGAAACATGACAGCCTTTCCAAGGACTTGATGGAAACAAGTCTTCCTGCAAGTTCTCAGACTGGGCTGTTTCATTTCATTTGTGGAATAAATGGGGAAAAATGATTTTTAAGTCAGTTCACAAAAGAACTACCCTCCTCTGCAGGGTGTGCAGCCTCCTGGGAGCCATAAATCACTTCTATTGCAGAATAAGCCCCCCTCAGGGTGCCTGAGAAGGCAAAGGCAGTTTTCTCCATCTGAGGAAGGAGACAGGTCCTTCGGATGGTGATTAGAGGCAGGAAGTACATTTAAGTGGCTTTAATTGCCTTCTGGAGGTAACTCTCCTGTCAGCAACTTGGAAGGAGACAGGACTGACTTAGCTAAGCTGCACAAATGTCTTCTCCTTCATCCACTGCTGAGCATCTGGAGCTGACCTGAAAGCTCCCCTGGTTCATAGTCTCCACTGAGATAGACAATCCCAGGTCCTCAAGTGGAGGAAATAAAAGGAACGATGTTGGTAGCACTCTCAGCTCCTGTCTCACTGCCCTCATTCTCCCTCAACCTAGGTCTGAAAAAGCACAGAAGCTGCAAACATGCAGGGAGCAGGGTGAAGAGCTGGTATTCTCATCATGCTGGTGGCACGATGGGGTAAACCCAGGCTGCTGCCTCCCACAGCAAGCGTCTGGCATTCTACTGATGAAGGAGAAATGATTGAACAAGGCCCCTGAGCCAGACCTTGAGATGGCCCTGGATAATCACACAAAAAACCATGGTGTCATCCAGCTGAAGAGTGCTGGGCTCAAGAGGAGAGTCCCAAGAGGAATTCTCCAGGCTGTATTATGCATGAGGTGAGATGAGCTGATCATAGAGCACTTAATATCTATGAATTTCTTTCCATCTTCAAAAGCAGCACACGCTCTAGATGGGCTGAATTTTTACTGAAACGGGTCAGTAGAAAAATAGATCCTTCTTACAACGCAACACTGCATTGCCTTAATTTAAAAAGGAGAGGGAAAAAAGAAACAGAATCTGGGTAAGAGCAGCTCTTCACTCCATTTAACATTATCAAAGCCGATCACACTGAAAATCTGAGATGTGTGCCACAGCAAATCTGACCTCCAGCCCTACGGCTCTCAGATCCCCTGCCCTCCATCAGCATGAATGGCACTCCTCACATGGCCAGGTGAGCTTATTGCCAGGGTGGGACACGCAGCCCTCACAGCCTGAATGAGGGTTATTAACTTCTCCAGAGGTAGCACTATCCTGGCGTTTAAAATAAACTACCGTAGATAATACACGAGAGGGAGAAGGGGAGCGAGGGGCCTGGGTTGTGGTGGGACAGGGCTGTTGGGGGGGCCATGATGGAGCTGTGTGTCCTACAGCAGCTCGGGGACGCGGCTGTCCCAGTTCAACAGTGCTGCAGTTCGGTGGTGAACCAGGAGAGAAGGGGAACACAGGTTCATGAGGTCTGGAAAAGGCCATGCTGGGAGGTGGTACGGGCAAGTCTTACAGGAGGATTCATGGCTCCTGCAGAGATGCCGTAACAGCAGTGAATTTAATTGTCACCAAACCACACAGGGGAGGCAAGAGATGAGAAGACAGCAGGCACTGGGAGAGGAGCCCCGGTTTCTCTATGGCCCAGAGAAAGGAAACAGTGTCTGCAGAGTTTCAAACTCATGGCAGGAGGAGGATAACTAGAAATATTTCAGACAAATGCTGTGCAGAAAAAGATTAAATGGGGGTAAGGGGAAAGGTGAATGCAGCGTCACGGGTCCAGCCAGGAGCAGCTTGGAGGAGCAACCAAAGTCCCAGTGAACCCATCAGAAAGCTATGATGAGGAAAGAGCTAAGGATGATCCAAGGTGGGCATTTTTGATCGGAGCACCAATCGTAGCTGGAGGCACCAGTACAACCCATGTGGAACCTCCTCTGATGTCTCTGCCTTGGGGGAGCACCCAAACATTGCACTTAAATGAGCTGCCAGGAGCCCTCCTCCTTTTAGCGAGCTCCTGCCCCATAAACCGAGCTCCACTGCACATACTCTATTAAGCAATAACCAGGTTCCAGCACGGCCTCAAAGAATGACTTACAGATCTCATTTATCAGGGGGTTCTTTGCAGTTTCTTGCACATTTTATGGCAGGCTTTTTCTCCACAAACATGGTTTAGTATATTGCTGGGAGAGCCATCAGACTGTGACCCAGAGGGAAGCAGCTGATGACCCAGCACTGGGAACTATTGACTTCGCCACCAGAAAGTCAATGCTATAGATCACCAGGAGCAATTAGGGTGGCTGATTACCCCAGGTGCAACTTATGGGCAACTGTCCAGTGGAGACATTTTCCCCATGCAGAGAGCCAGAACTAAGCCTTCACAACAACATTTAAAGAACTACTTTGAGGGTTTAAGTGGGATTTGAGTGATCTATAGATCCTGCACAGGCCAAAGATAGGAATTTCAACCTTGAAGACTGAAGCTTAATACCTGCTGTAATTAAAAGGAGAGCGCCAACTTCCCTGCAGCACAACCCGACTGACATCAATAGTGTTACAGCAGCAGAGAGTCTTACCTTTGATCTCCAAAAACCATCTGGGATGGAGATGAAGGACAGAATGTGCCTGCCCACAGGGCCAGGAGTCTCTGCTACCCAGAGGCTGCAATATGCACGGAAACCTTCCTTCCTTGGGCCACACCGCCCACCTCCCACACCATCTTATTGCAGTTGTTTCTTGCGAGGTAGGCATTACTCAGACCATGCTTCCTTTTTAGCAGAAGAACCTTCCTCACAGCCCTCCATGCCCACTGGCATTGCAAGCCTGGTGTGGAGGCTGCCCGTCCCCCTTGCAGCAGGGATGGGGCTGGCTCTGGTAGCCCTGCTCCATCTCACCCTCAGGGCTCTTGAGGTGCTTTAGGGCCAAGCAGCTTCACTACCCACCTCCCCATTCTTCCCCAAACATCTTGAGCACTGTGGGGGGGGACACAGTTGGCCCTTTAGAGCTCTTAGGACCTAACTGTTCTCTGTTCATCCGGTCTATTTCTCAGCCTCCTCCTCTTCCAGCTCTGATTTTCCCACCCCAGGTTTGATGTTGGGTTTTCCCTCCTATCAACCCACCTCCTTATCCCCTTCTGTCTCTCGTCCATACCCCATGACACTCTCCTTTCTCTCCTGCTCATGGAAAGCTTCATGTGTGCCTTCACAAATCAAGTTAGCCCGCAGTGTCTTCGCACACAGGAAGCCTGGTGCAGCTAAGCCAGGAATCCAGCTCTCTGGGGTAATCTGCAGAGTACGGCTGGTTATTAGTCACTACAGTAGAACAATCAACACAGTTTCTGTAATGCAGTAAGATGGATTGAAGCTACTTAAGAATACAAGGAAATGGGATCAGTGCTTTGGAAAAAAAAAAAAAAGAAAGAAAAAGTAGCTTGACTCACCAAATCCGCTTCTACTATAGCAGCACTGAGCTCACGCACAGCCTTTGATTACACTCACTAATGCCACAGCACAGATGCTTACAGCTGGCAACGCTGGGCCTGAGCAGCCAGTGGTCATCCCATCCCACCACCAGCTTACCCTGGTGGAAACACACGACAGCCCCATGCCAAGGTAGCAAGGAGCAAGACACACCTCTTATTCCTTTCCTGTTATCAGAAGAGATCACACCTTCGCTCCCTGTCTGCTTTTGCACTAGAAAAATTCTGCTCTTTGGTACTTTTCCCTTTCAAACATACTTGGAAAATAAAGATCCAGCTCTTCCCATTGCATCTGCACCAAGACCTGAGCAGACTGCAAAGTCTCAGAGGCTTCGAGCTACCTGCTCTCTCGCTTAATCACGAAGATTGATTCCACACCTCCCTTAAAGAGATGAGGCGTGATCAGGTACAAAACTCTTTCCCTGACCCAAAAAACAGTCTTTCTTCTCAAACCTCTCCCACCTCTTGAAATCAGCAGAGATGCTACTCCAGAAATTTAAGAAATTATATATCAACATGGTAAAAAGTCCCCCCAGTGCCAGATCCCACAACCACAGTAGCACTGGGAAGGAGGGAACATATGTGTCGCTGGCCTGGCATCGTAGGTGTTGGGAAGCATCTGCCATAGAGGCATCTCCTGCCTGAAGAGCCAAGACCAGTATGTGACAGTGATCCTAGAGAAAAAAAAAAATAAATGTTGTCTTCTGCTGAGTCAGACAAGGGTCTTTTTCTCTCCCAGGAAGCAGGGGGTGTGAATGGCTCTGTAGAGAAGGCTGAGAGTCTGAAGGAAGGAACTGAGACACAGCCAGGGAGACTGAAGCAGGCTTTTAAAATCCTCTGCGGAGAAGCAGCAAACATTACTGCTTGGTAGACTATTCCGTGCTCTCCCTCCCCATGCCCTGGCTGCAGCAGAGACCCCTCAATAGCTCCCCTGCCCGCCCATGCCCAGAGAGGGCAATTAGCCCCACTGCTAGCACTGTGCTTGCCCAATAGAAGGAGGGAAGAAAAGGATCAGGAAGTTAGCAAAATGAGTCTGATGCAACTAATTTCTGTGTGAATGAAACCCAAAAGTCTCCTGAGAGGGAAATCAGGGGGATGTGGATGAGAAACTACCACTACACAGGCAGGGAACAGAGGTGCTTGGAGAATGGGGGCACATCCAAGACTCCCTGTTTACCCATTCCACAAAGCATCTCCTCATTACTCCCATTTATTGACGAAGTGTAAACTACTGTAGTAGTCTAAGGATGGAGATCTGAGCCAATTTTTTTTCTTCTGACCTTTATGCCCCTCTGCCACAAGGCTGGGGAAAAGAGGGGAAAAACTGACCTGGCCCTGACTGCCCTAATTAACTGGAGTCCTGATTGATTTTGATAAGTAGCTCTGGCCTCATTCATCAGCACAGCATTTACCCAGATAAGCAGAGGAGCAGTGCCTCAATCCAGGCCACCTTGAACAGCACAGAGCTGGTCTAACAGTGTCTTTTATATGTCTCTTCATATGGTAAAACCTGATTCTGATTCTCCCCCTTGATACTTTTTAAGGTAAATCATCCACACTCTTCAGATGGACAAAGATTACCCCTAAACTTTATTAAACTTCAAGTTTGGGGCTGTGGGAAGCCCTGGCTCCATCAGAACAAGCGACAGCACTCGTGACTGCAGGGGCCAGATGCTCTCAGCCTGTCTATGTTACAGGATGGGATGTGCAGCTCCTGGGCATCGCTGTAAGGAGATGCACCATGTGCTGGCACTGAGCTAAATTGAAGGTCAGTAGTTAGAAATCAAACAGGGAGACTGGAGGCAGGGTAACACGAGGCTTAAGATGGAAATTTTGATTAAGAGAAGAAAGCACACACAGAGCAGCATCTGCCTCCAGCACCAAGAGCCTCACCAGAGCCCTGCAGTCCAAAGGGAGAGATTCCAATTTTGTCCATTGGATTTGAAAACTCCTTTTACTGTCAGCTTGGTTTTGCTCTCTTTTAAGCACATGATGGGGAGAGAAAATGAATGCAAGAAGAGAGATACTGTTGATTTAATTGGCCATATTCATTGCTGGAGCAAGAAAAATAACCCTAGCAATAGCACTGGCTGAGTGACATGCATTTAATTAGTATATGAGATATATTTGCTTTGGTCAATGAAATATATATAAAAATCTTCATCTTAACCTGACCTTTCCAGGAAAGCTCTGGTCTAAATAGCACTGCCTGATGCTGCTGTGACAGCCGGGCACTGACCTGCCACTCCAGCGAGCCCAGAGCATCACCCCTGTACAACCAATGCCTCCTCGCTCGCCTCTGCTTTGGCTTTCCCTGGGCACAGCCCAACACTGAGCTGTGTCTTGCTTCACCCTGTTTTCCCAATCCATTTACCTCTTGGCATCTTTACACTGCTTTTCCCAGGCAGGAACTAACTGCCTTCCCCCATGGTGACAGTGCAACCAGTGTCATCCAGCAGCCCTGCCAGGGGCTGAGCAACCTCAGCTCCCAGTGAAATCAGTGATTTCCCTTGGCAAATTCACTGCCTGGTGATGAGCAGGATGCCAGGATACAGGACCTAGAGACTGACCTCCCCCTCCTGCTGTCCCAGTATTTCTTTAGCTGTGAAGGTAACAAAACCAAACTGTTCATTCAGCCTTGAACCCTCTGGTCAAAGGTTTAAAGCCAAACGGTTTTACTGACACCCTCAAAGTCCATCTTGTGTCCCAAAGGATTATTTAAGGCAGCATCCTGGGAGCACTGGAGCCAGTAGAACCAAGGCAGAACCAGATTTGGTGGGGTCTGGTGTCTGCACCCATGGTTGAGATTCCCACTGCAGGAGTAAGAGCTCCGTGAAACCAATTACATCTAATTAGAGCAGGTGCATGGTGCCCAAGGAGCAGCATCACGCAAATATTTACCTAAGTCTTTAAAAAGCCCTTTGTGAGAGGCAAAGCAAAAGGTGTTTCTGTAGCCACGGATGCTCCTTCCAGCCAGGCGGGACTGCAGCACTGCAAAGCCATCCGTCAGCCCCTGAGCTCACCCTCTGACACAAACCATACATTTTCCATGCCTCTTTGGGGCAGGATTCATGAGGCTTTGATGACAGCATCGTCCTCTGCAGCGTGAGGTCAAGCCAACCATTTCCTCCTTCCCAAGACCTCAGATTTACCCTGGGCGTAACTCCCTCAACTTCACCAGATAGATTTTGGCACTGTGGCCACTCTCTTTTCCTTTTTTAAGTCCCTCACTGCAGCATGAGGAGACACCTGGCAGAATTGTTCCGCCTGAAAATCCATCCTTGGATTGTTTTATCTCTATTAGCCCTCGCAAGCAGATGACAGGGGAGCATGAACATAGACAGCGTGGGATGAGACACTCACCCAGCTGCTAGTTCAAAGGCATGTCATCATTTATAACACTCTCAGCTATTCCAACTCTCCCTACTTGTTCTCAGTTAAAAGAAAGAAAAGCACACCCTTTCTAGTTCTGTATATTTAGCATTCAGGGAGACACTGTTTATTTTGGTGCCTTTGCTCTCGGGGTAGCACAGCTTCCCCGGCTCCGTGGGGCACTCCTCTTCCAGAGCAGGGCTGCCAAGTTCTGCTGTAATCCCTCAGCATCCTTCTAGCAGGACTGCGTGACAATGACAGTGCAGGAGCAGCCAGAAAAGATGGGGAGAAGGGGACCAGGTACCAGCTTGGCCCTGCCTGCACCTTGCGTGTCCTGTCTGGCAGCCACTTAGCCCTGGCATTGACAAGCGATCACCGCTTCCCCGCACTGGGAAAGAGTTCAAAAACAATATCGAATCAATCTGCTAAAAAGGCTTTTATCTCCATTGGGCTGGCGTTCCCACAGGGCCAGCCCACGGGCACCTCACTGAAATGGGCTGCCATGGGCTTGAGAAAAATCCCCGCGTCTGAGCCTCGGCCAGCCAAGGGACACTGCGGCACCTGGGAGCCTCAGCTCAAGCAGAGGGGAACCTGCTCTGCTGAACACCTCCAGCAATGTCACAGTCTGAGGGTGACATCCAACCTGAGACTCCTCTGGTGCCTCGGACCCCCCAGAAACAACTCCACCACCCACAGGTTTGAGCCAGAATCACAGAATCACATGGGAGTGGAAGGGACCTCTGGAGATCATCTCCTCCAACCTCCTGCCAGAGCAGGGTCACCCAGAGCAGGTCCCACAGGAACTGATCCAGGAGGGTTTTGAATGTCTCCAGAGAAGGAGACTCCACCACCTCTCTGGGCAGCCTCTGCCAGGGCTCTGCCACCCTCAAAATAAAGAAGTCCCTCCTCATATTTAGGTGGAGGTGGTTGAGTCACCATCCCTGGATGTGTTTAAGAGACGATTAGATGTGGTGCTGCGGGATATGGTGTAGGGGAGGACTTTGTAGATTAGGGTAGATGGTTGGACTCGATGATCCCAAGGGTCTTTTCCAACCTAGATGATTCTATGATTCTATGATTCTATGTTCAAGTTTGTGCCCATTTCCTCTTGTCGTGTCACTGCACACCACTGAGAAAAGCCTGGCCCCGTCCTCCTGACACCCACCCTTTAAGTATTTACAGGAATTGATCAGATCCCCCCTCAGCCTTCTCTTCTCCAGATTAAAAAGCCCCGAGTCCCTCAGCCTCTCCTTGTAAGGGAGATGCTCCAGGCCCCTCATCATCTTTGTAGCCTTCTGCTGTACCCTCTCCAGCAGTTCCCTGTCCTTCTGGAACTGGGGAGCCCACCCCACGCTCACTCTCAGCATCTGCAGTGGGGAGCAAGATCCTGGCCCAAAGCAGGTCACTGAAGAAATGGAAGCAGCTCCTGCACATTTCCCACCCACCTGAGCCCCTGCAGTGATCCTGGTGGATCCATACAACCCGGGAAACCTGGCCAGGGCTCCTGGCTTTGCTGCAGTCCCCTCCAGCAGATGTAGGATGCTCAAAGGAGCATCTTACATTAGGCATTGTCACCTCAAAGCCCCTCTCCTCCTCTGTAAAGGGGCAGCGGAGGGGAGTTAAAACAAGTCCCTTCGAATTACAAACCTCTCTGCAAACAACTTGGGCGCGTTTCCAACCCATCGCTAAGATGCCGCAGAACCAGCTTATCCCCGGAGACTGCAAATGGTCTGATCCAAATTCCACTGAAGTCCACGGCAAGGCTCATTACCTCCGTCTGGCATTAGCTCTGGTTCTTTGCTCACAGTGGCTCCGGGCAAGAACTCCCTCTCCGAGGAGCCCCGACGCAATTAACTGGGGAAGCATCGCTCCCATCTCAAAGCTGGGGAAAAGCCCCAGACCCTTCCCCACTAAACATGGGCACATCGGCACCGACCGAGCCGTTCAGGCTGGGTCCAATAGAGGGCAACAATATCACACGAACCGCTTCATTAAACTAATTGCGAACAGCCAAGGTGAGAATCACTGCCCACACCCCTCCAGCACTGGATTTATCCCTCCCCATCTCACCGGGAGGTTAGCAGATGCACAGGCAGCCCCAAGCTTCTGAGATGATGGCATGGCCAGGATGGATTGCTCCAATGCATTTGAGGTTTGGGTGCCTCTCAGCCAGCCATGCTGATTTTTCCCCTTAATGTGGGACCCTGCAAAGCTACCAAACCACCCATCCTCTCCTGGGTCCCACCAGGCCACCCCAGTCCTCACTCAGAGCTCTGCCTCCCTCTCCCCACCTGCAGCTTATTACAGCAATAACAAGATGCACTCCATGTAGAACCACAACCTTCTGCGAGGCTGTTTTGCATAAAGACACCTTATACACCAGCAAGCATTTGTTTAATTAACACACTTGCTTGCCAGAGGTCTGCCCACAACCCCAATTGCTGCGCAGGGAGAGAAATTTTTTTCCCCATTGCAATCCAGTTCTGACCCCTCCGAGTAGGGGAGTCTGTAGGAGCGAGGCTGGCGATGCACCATCCCCTTTACCCCAGGGAATCACCTCGGGGTGTAGTCACTGCAGCCTCCCCAGCACCTCTCTCTACCCAGGCACGTCAGCCTAAGGAGTCTGCAATTGTATTGCCCAAGGGGAGCGTATCTCAGGCTTGAGAACAAGGAATGCCCATGGGATACCAGCAGCAGGCACCAACGCTTGGCTAGCACAGCTCTGGATTGCAGCAGGCCTGGCAAAAAAGGGTTTTTTTGGGGGGAGGGGGAAGCAATACAAAAAGCAAAGTTCTGAGTTATCCCTCATCAACGGAGCTGCAGGAATCACCAGTGCACTCGTATAGTGAAATGAATCAGTGTAACGACTGTTGTGGGAGGTTAAGCTAATATTTTACTCTGGATCCACGGCAGGCAGGGAGCTCGCAGGCAGCCAGGCTCTGCAACTCCCCATCCTGGGCTAACGTGGCTCCGTGCATCTGTGATTTGAGCTTTTATTACAAGAGGGTGGAAGCAGAGCTGTGGGCAGCTTCTAGGAGGTGGGATTGCACCCCCGCTCCCACCTGAGAGTCCATGGAGGTTTCCCACCAACATCAGCAAAGTTGATGTTTCACCCTTTTCCATCCCCAGGGTAAGCTCATCCCTCCTTGTGTTTGGTTACGGCGTGGGTGGCAACCATGTCTGTCCACGTCTGCCAGCGTGTTACACACCGCATGGCTCCTGTCATCGAAAACAGACTGTGCCCAAGGAATTTGGTGGAAGTAGCAGAGATGAAGAAGCTGGGATTTCACTTGGGTTGGCAGCGGAGCCGCAGTCCCAGCATCCCCCATGGGTCTCATTCAAGCAGGCTCAGAAGGGTTGTTCATGTCAGAGCAGGGATGAGAGCCTGGATCACCCAAATTCCAGGATCCTGCTGTCCCCTGAGCCATCCTTCCTTCCCACAGCACACAGGCCTCCTCCGTCCCATCAGCTTCCTCCCAAAACCTTCTCATCAGCTTTGAACCTCCTTGTGAAGGGCCACTAGAAAGGCCCCATCACCAAGCAAGCCCCATTCAGTCCATGAGCCATCATGAGGGCAGAGCTCAGCTCCTTGAGACATCAGAAAAGGCTGGACCCAAGCTCAGGGACTGAGTTACCTCCAAATTTGGGGGACTGGGAGAAAAGGCTCCATTCGACCCTGAAACCAGCAGCTGAGACAAGCTGGGAGCTGCAGTTTGACCAAAGGAATTCCTCCCACCAGCAGCTGCTGAGCCCTGTTCAAAGCCCTCAAGCCGAAGGCTTGGCCGAGAGCCTGGAGGACGAGCTCCTCTCTCACTGGATATGTATTTGTTTTCAGCTGGATTTACATGATGAGATCAAAGCAGCTGCGCCGAGGTTAGATGGGATTTACCGGGGGCAGAGCTCTGGGGCATTTGGTTGTACAGTTTTGCCCCCCATCTCCATTTTGCCCGGAGGGGTTCTGTGCTGTTTGAAGGATGGGCTGGGCTGATTTGCTGTAGCTCGCTGCAACCTGTGTGCGCCCAGTGCTCAGTGCCACCCACCTCCCGGCACTAAACCTGCCTCCAGACAGCAACCTCCAGCTGAATGTGCCAAAACAAGATCCATCTCTGCACAGGGGATGGACAGACTGGAACAATTGCAAGCCCACCTGATGGGACACAACCAGAGGACCTGGGCACCTGCACGCAGACACTCAAGTCCTCCTTTCAGGCTGGGGAAGGGACCAACTTTGCTTTTTACAGAAGCGAGGATGTTGGTGCACCTTCAGCAGTGCTGGCACAGTCCTGTCCCACAGCAGGGCAGCGAGGGGCTGCTTTGGAGCCTTTCTCCCTACCTTCATATCTTACGTGGCCACACATTCCCCTACACAGTAAAAGCAAAATGCTCCTTTACAGTGACGTAATGTGCAGGAAATGGCACACGCTGCTGGGCCAGCCCAAGTGACTGAACCCCTCTCTGCAGCAACACTCTAAGAGCTGACCCTCCACTTCAATACCTAACACAGGAGGCAATGCTGCAGGGAAGCCCATGGGCTCCGAAGCCACCTTCTCCAAAGCTGATCCCTGCGTGGCAGCAGCACTTGAAGCCGTGATTCACCCCTCAGCGCTTGGTGCTCCATCACCAACGGTGGGTGACACCCTCCCACAAGGGCTGTGGTCACACCGGGTCCACCAGAGCAACCTCCTCGGCACTGAAATTATTAGGGCTGAAATTTGGGGGAGGCAGTTTAAAGAACAGATGGTCGTGCTTTAGTATCGCAACACACTGCCAGTTAATTAATGCTAGCTGTAATTAAACTTTACACAAATTAGCTGTCAGCTATGCTAAAGGGAATCATTTCTCTCAAATGCCACCTTGAATCGCTGAGTTGTGAGACTTTTCTACAACGTAATTAAAAGCAGGAGGCTGGCATGGAAGGGGGTGGGTGGCAGGGGAGGGAATAGCTGGGAGATGAAAGCTGCAGGCTGGGAAGCAGCTGGAGATCCCCACCCTGCATGAGCAGCTCCTCTCCTTTGGTCTGGGGGACCCCAGGGGCTCTGCTTGGCTTTTATCCCTTCCAGGATACAAAGGAGGTTCCTCTCCCTAAGTCAAACTTTTAGTCTGGGGATGAATTTTTGGCCCTTGAAAGGAAAAAAAAATTATTTCAAGAAGCCCAAGAAGAAGTGGTGAGATCTTGGTGGGACAAGGAGAAAGTTGGGTGAGGAGTTGTTGCGATAAAGCCCTTCTATTCAGAAAAGCAGAAAGCAAGATAAGTTTGTAGGGAGAGGGCTGGTTTTGATAAGTCTCCTGCTTAGAAGAAGGAAGTCTGTCAAAACAGCCATGTTGACATTTTCCAACAAGTTGCATTTCATTCTGAGTGATGCTTTGGAAATTTTAGCTCATTCCTTGCTTTGCATGTTTGCCAGTGTTCATTGAGCTGTGAGATGACTAACACAAGAGCACCACGACCAAGAAGGTGAGCACTCACTGGGGCTTGGGGAAACTGGAAACATTATGGCTAATTTATCCCAAAATCAACACAGGTTTTGGCTGGAAATCAAATTAGGGAAACAGAAAACAATTATCTTAGTGTCAGATATATTGATGGCGACTGGTAGAGGTTTTGAAACATGCCCCTGTTTGCACACAGACATAGAGAACAGGTTGGGGGGTACCTGAGCATGGAGACAGCCATCTTCCAGAAGAAGCTCCAGGGTCTGGATAGGCAGGAGACCATGCTGAAGACAAGACAACAGAAAGTCCATAGAAGAAGCAGGGCTAGAACCTCCTCCTGGGCTTAAATAGCCTGGGTGAGTGGGTGGGGGTCCAAGGTGGAGCTGCTTAAGGCAATTAAAGCCAATTGCTGCACTCAGGATTCATGAATTCAAATCATAGCCTTAAAGAGCCCAGTGACCCCAGTTAGATGTAATGACTGCAGTCCTTGGGTTTATCTCCCCACTTTCTGGTTCTGTGAGCCACCTGTGACCCTGTCCAGGTGCTGTGGATGGTGCATCACCGTCCCAGCCCCACATGGGACCGGGGTGATGTGCCCCAAATTCAGCTGAGGGGCTGTGCATGTCCCCTGGGGACCCGTCTCAGGCAGCCCGAGGCGTTACTGATGCTGGTGTCTCATGCAGTCACGGGTAATTGATATGCCCAGATGTTTTCCACTCCGTGATACAGAGGAAAGCAAAAATCTCCGTGGTTCCTGCCAGACGGACGTGTGGAAAATTCCTTCCCCATCCCAAATCTGTTAATCAGATCAAGCACTTCAGGGAGACTTGGCGGGCGAGCGTGTCTCAGGAAGGAGTCCCCGTACCCCCACCACCGCGCTCGCTGCCCGTCCAGCATCCCACCTCCCACCCTGCAGCCCTTCGGAGCACCTGGGAGCACAGCTGGCCAGATGTGCCCCTGAGAAACCCTTTCTCCTCGACTCCTGCAGGCAACCGGCTGAGGCTCGGGATAAGTTATAGTCCTGGCCTTGCCGCAGAGCTCCGAGTGTTACCAACATCTTGAGGGCAGAGCGGGACGGCCTTCTCCCCGGGGGCAGGAGCGGGGGGGATTTATGAATTAAGGTCAGGAAGGGCCACTGTGACTCTCTCCCCTGCTCCTCCCGAATGCATACGCTGCAGCTATTTTTCTCCTCCAGCGGCTGAAATAAAGCCTCTGGTTTGTAGCAATACCAAATCTCATTTTGGAGGCTCTAAGCAACAGTAAATCCCTGGTCCCTTGCTCTCCGTCAGCCCTCACTACCCTGCAGCGTGTCCTCCTCCAAGGTTGCCTTCAGCTTCCAGCAATTAGGGTTTCTCCAGCGTTTTCTTGACAGGCAGTAGGCTCCATTTCCAGCCCGATAGGCGCAGAGGAGTTTGATTCCTCTGCACCAGCGCCCTCACACCTCTCCTCAGGGACCCCGAGCCTCCCACCCCACCGCTCACCTCCCACCACCACCAAAGCCCCTTTACCCGTTCAGGCTGGCCAGCTGCGAGCGGGGCTGGCCCCAAGGGCTGGGCAGATTAGCTCAACCATATTCCCCCGCACACTCTGCAGACTCAAGAGCACTTCTCGGCTTTTCTTTCCTTTTCTTTATTTTTTTTTTTTTATTTTTTTTTTTTAAAGCTCAATCAAGGATCACATCAACTTCTCTTTCTCCTGCAGCTCTGCGCTGGGAGCTCATGATGAGGGAGTTATACACCCATGACCCCTAAATCCTTTTCTGAGTCACTGCCGTGGCAAGCTCTGCTCTCCCATCCTGGAGGCAAACAATCTGGCTCCTTTGTTCCCACCTAAGCTACAGCGGCCTCATACAAAGCACCCAAGTCGTTGGTATTTTACACTTCGGGAGTCCTTTTTTTTTTTCCTTTTTCCTTCCAAAGCAGCACAAAACAGTGATAGTAACGGCAGTACCTGGAGTGCCCATCGCAGACCAAAGGGGCTCGAGCTGTGTATTGCCAGGGTCTGCTATTACTAAGGGAGGGATGAAAAGGCTGAAGATGGGTGTTGATGTGAGCCCAGGCCAAAACATTTGTCCTTTCTGGATTTCTTGAGCTCGCTCAGCCTGGCAGCAGAAGGGGTCCCCAACCCACACAGCAGGAATATCCCCGGGTCTTTCCTCAGCCAAAAGGGACCCACAGCTTTTATATGAGGCTTCTCTGCCCCCAAGCCCTTCCTCCAGGGGAGCCCTGATCCTTGGCTGTGTGTGACAGACAGTTTGCCCAGCCCTTGGCTGCCTTGTCCCCACTCCAGGAACAATTCAGCCCATTGAAACCTCATGGGAACCGTTTGGTGGCCTCGGCTTTGCTTCTGCAGCGAGGCTGGGACGCCCAGAGCTTTGCATGCAGCATCACGTTTGGCCGTGGATCTCCCCTGGGTTCAGGGAACGGCTGCACAGATCCTGTCCCACCATCGGGGCTGGAGGAAGGGGACAGAGCTGCTGAGCACAGAGATGGCCAAGATCCAGCACACAGACCAGGCTCTGCACCTCACCTGCTGCCGACAGCGCCCTGGAGCCGTCGTGGCTGGGAGATTCACCCAAGCTCATCTCATGCTGGACCAAGGGCACGCTCCCACTTCTTGCTTCTCTAAGCAAAAAAGGTGCAATTTAGTTTAAAAAAGAAATCCGAGCACGCTCGAGAAGCGGTGGATGGGAGAATGCTGTGTGTGTGACACAGGGCTCTGCTTTTGCTCCTTCTGCCCCCTGCCAAAGGATACCTGCCTGAAAGCCAACCAGAAACAGCCCCAAACGCCTGCCTGAGCAGAGGGAGGCAGAGAGCTCGTCCCACCACCAAGAGCTGCAGGAGGTATCGGCTGCCTTCCCCCACCTCCTCCAGTTCAATTAAGGAACAACATGTTTTCCTCCTCTCCTCCATCCTTTCATCTCCGGCTCCTTCTCCTGCTGCTGTTCCATCTCTCCCTCCGCCTGACGGCAGCGTCGTGGTACCCAGCTCACACAGCCCCCGGGAGCACAGGCTCACAGCCTGCAGGAGGCTGCAGTGACACACGTGTGTGTGTGCATGGGTGTGCACATGTGTGTGCATACGTCCAGGCATGTGCACGCGTGTGTGTACATGCACATCTGCATATATGTTGCTCTCACCTCGCCGGCAGCACCGGCGATGGGGAATCACTTTGCCGGCTGCCTCTGCCGGGGTGGTTTAAGGTTAAAAAAGGTGGTTTTGGTAGCAGGAAAGGAGTGGGTGTTTGGTCAAGGGCATGTTCTATCACCCTTTGCATCTCCCTCGCCGGAGATTTGAGGGCTCGGTTGCCCGGCTGCGGTGTGCACCCACTTCCCAGTGGTGAAGGGAGCTTTCCTGGGGGAAAGCCCAAACAAAACCCTCGTGCGGATCTCCTGCAGCCAGGTACAAGGTCTCAGCCACCACCGAGCATGGCGAGATGCAGCGATACAGCCCCAGACAATTTGTAGATGTCACAAGTAAAGTTGACAGCGTTGACAGGGAACAACTCGAGGACATCGCCCGCAGGGAGACCCCTCCGGAGCTACAGGCATTAGCTGCGCTGAAGTTGTTCAATAAATTCCTGGATTTAAGGCCGGGAGAGATCGTTCAATCATCCTGGCTGACCCCGTCCATCGCAGTTCCCCCCTTTGTGGTGGGAATGACAGAGGTGGGGGTTTTTGGAGCGGTCCCCAGCGGTGCCGTGGACGGGAACCCACTGCTCCTCTCTGCCACCCGCCCACCCAAACCGCATCTCCCCGCCTGAGTCAGCTCCTGCCTGGCACGTCTCTCACTAAATCAAAGGCCCCTCGTTCTCCCCGAAGGTAACGCTGTGTTGTAATCTCAGCAGGGAGCTCTTCACATCGCTCACTGTCAGGGTTTTTCTCCCCGTGGTCCCTTCGCTGCGTGCCAGCCCCGGCTCCGAGGATGAGCCTGGCTCCGCGTGGGCACGGGGGGATCTCACCCCACCGAACGACCCATCTGGGAGGCAAAGGTCTAAACCGAGCACATCACCCTAAACATCACTAGAGGTGGGCGTCCTGGGGGACAAGTGACTCTTTACACTGAATTCCAGCAGGCGGGTTTCTGCCCCGTGGCATCTTGTGGTCACACAAGCCACAACCAAAAGGACAGACCCTGAGACAGACACGGGTCTGGTCCATCTCACAGAGGCTTTTCCACCCCTCCCCATGGGCTTACCCTGATGACAGCTTAGGAGGAGGATCAGGGCACTGTCATCGCTTGAAGGGATTGATGGATTCATCTCTCAGGTGAATAACGGGGCACCCGAACAATGTCTCCAAAGTGAAGGGGACATTCAGGTCCCAGTAGCTGTACGGTCCAACTGGGAATCCTGCCCGGGCACAGGACCCGTCTGCATTCCAGCTTTGCCATGGTGATCCTGGAGGAATTTAGCAAAAAGAACGGAGTTGCTTGGAATCTTTAGCAGGAGGATGGAAAAGCAGAGCTGGGCTGTTGGGGAGCCAGAATAAAAAGAGAATAAGCCCTTACAAAGTGTCAGGCCTGGGGGGCTGTAGCCACACTGAGCCCAGGATTTGCTGTCCCAAAAAGCTCCTCTGTGTTTTCCGACACGTGGTGGCAGACGCTGTGCAGGACACACGGACAGAGGGCTGTCTGTCTGCCAGGTCTCCCACCATCCAGTGCTGAGGATGGAGACACCAGTCCTGCCCCCAGCCCCGGTGCGGGACCTGCTCTCGGGTACCACTCCTCCTTGCTCCTCAGCTTCCCCATCCTTAAATCAGGGATAATAAATACTTTTTCCGAGCTGTACTATTCATGTGTTAACTTTATTGATGAGCGATGCAGGACATCAGGCAGGATGAGGACCCTGGTAAACGAAGCAACACAGAGCTGGAGCTGAAGGCAAGTAGAAATCTGCCCATCTGCAGCTCTGGAATTCAAGAAATGTCTCCTTAAACCGGGCTGCAATTTCGTGAGTCTCTGCTCTGCACTATTTGCTTTTGCTTTATATTGTGCTTGGAGGGCTCCGGATGACAAGGACACTATTATTATTATATACTCCTGCGTCTGCGTGCCCGCACACTGGCTCAGGTGTCTGTCGGTCGGAATAAATTACAGAGAGACGGCGAAAGGAAATGTTGCGTTTCATTAAAGCCCCGCTTTTCATTTGCACTGGGAGTTTCTCCGGTTAGAAGTCAAACTGCACACCCGCCACTTGCTAATTGCACTTTTCAGAATCAAAGGCTTTAGCCAAAGGGATAAATATATAAAATTGTCGGGAAGGAAACATTTTCTTCTTGAATTCCAAGTGAAAACTGAACTAATACAGGCTTCTTTTGATAATAAAAGTGGCAGAAACAGATATCTGATCTCTGTGGCTAAAGGCAGCTTGAAACAGAAGTAAAAGATTCACTTATCAGGCCAGGAGGGCTGTTCTAAGTGGCTGAAATTATATTAGGAAAATCATGTCTCTGTTTTCTTCTGTAATTGTCTCTTCTTTTTAAGCCTCTTTTCCAAGTAACTCACTCACTGGGATATTTGTTCAATTGCCACTTTTGTTCCCTACTTCTTGGCTCATCTTGCCAAAGGGGCCAGCAAAGAGCATCGATGAGACGAACCACGGCGTTCTGCCACCCTGATTGCTGGAGTCCCCCTCCACCTCAGCCACTCACCTCCTTTATTTCCATTTATTTCCCTTTTTTTTGGCCCTTTTTCTGGCCAAACGTGGCCATTCCTCACTCCTCAGACCCCGGGACAGGGAGATGGAGGAGGGAGTCACGCGTTGTTAACACCCACTTTCCTGTGGCTGCCGGTGATTTATTACAAGCAACGAGGCATGAGGACAGCCAGGGGAAAACCAGGGAGCATCTTCACTCTGCCCAGCTCAGGGCTGGTTAATAAGCCATTTTCAACGTGGGGTGGGGCTGGGGGCAGTACTCATTGGGTGAAAAAGTAGAGCACATGGGGCTTTATTTATTCCATGCCTTGGTTCTTAAGGAAGAAAAATGTCTCCATTTCAGATGGGGCAGCTTGAAAGCGCAATGTCTGCAACACACCAGGAGGATGAAGGGGAGGAGAAGGAGCTGGGGGTCCTGGTGGATAGTAAATTATCCAGGAGCCAGCAATGTGCCCTTGTGGCCAAGAGGGCCAGTGGGATCCTGGGCTGCGTTGGGAAGAGTGTGGCCAGCAGGTGGAGGGAGGTCAGCCTCCCCCTCTGCTCTGCACTGGGGAGGCCACAACTGAAATATACTGTGTCCGGTTCTGGGATCCCCAGTTCAAGAGAGACAGGGAACTGCTGGAGAGAGTCCAGTGTAGGGCAACAAAGATGATGGAGGGATTGGAGCATCTCCCTGATGAGGAAAGGCTGAGAGAGCTGGGGCTCTGGAGAAGAGAAGGCTGAGGGGAGACCTTATTAATGCTTCCAAGGATCTAAAGAGCAGTTTGAGGGAGGAGGGAGCCAGACTCTTTTCAGTGGTTCTCAGTGAGAGGACGAGGGTGAGGGTGGCAGAGCCCTGGAAGAGGCTGCCCAGGGAGGATGTGGAGTCCCCTTCTCTGGAGATCTTCAAGCCCCCCCGGATGCCGTCCTGAGTGATGTGCTCTGGGCAACCCTGCTTTGTCAGGGGAGTTGGACTAGATGATCTCTAGAAGGTCCCTTCCAACTCCAACAATTCTGTGATTCTGTGATTCAGCCTTGAGCGGAGGGGCCGGATCCTGATCTTGGTGGCAGTTTCAGATGCTGGGATGGATGGTTACTGGGTGAGAGCTTCTTCCACCACTGCATAACAGAGGCAAAACCCATGCACTTGCCGCTGTATTTATGCATTTTCACCTGGTTTCCAGCTCAGTTTTCATCATCCGGTTTTATTTTTGCCCTAGGAATCAAGTTAGTTCACTGATTAAAAAAAAAAAGGAAAAATTATGTGATTACTAAATAAATAAATAACAAAAATAAATAAAAAAAACCCACCCTACTGGAAATTCTGCATCTTTTTGCAAAAGCAACTGTGAAATTTATGGAACGACAGCTAAATTGAATGAGATTAGGAAGAAAAGGGCCTGTCTATTTATGTGAAGAGTTTTCAGAGTTATCATAATTAATTATAACAAACATTTTGCAATACACATTAGATTTCAGGCTTCGAGGCTGAGGCTGGTTCCTAACACTCCAGTTTGGGATGATGGGCTGAGCTGCCGGGGGCATCCTTGCCGCATCCT
>JAHREE010150748.1:0-12483 GCA_033628505.1 Tringa tobata | reverse complement strand
CCGACCCCCATCAGCCACAAATAAAAAAAAAATATCCGCGGAGCAAAGCTGCATTAAATCAATGAGCCAATATGCCTGCTGCTAAGATAAGCACAGCTACCAGGGTCTCTCGCTCCCTCTTTAGTGCTGTAGGATTCTCAGAGCCAGAAAACCCGGGGAGACTCATTAGGAGAAGCGGCACTTCTGGCTGGATTTACCGAGAGTCTCTCTCCAGCCTCCGCGCTCCCCTTTTTCGCTGCAGGAAGCCCTGCCCTCGCTCTGATCTGGTATGCAGCGTGCGGAGCCCATAAGGCTTTCAAAAATAACACGCTATTAAAATAGTTTTAATCAGAATTCCTCCAGCCAAGACACAGCAGCCAGAGATCCTGCTGTCTTTGGCAGAAAGGAGCTCGGAGAAATTAAGTGATGATGGGAGGAAGTGATTTCAAAAAGCCCGATCGTATCGCGCTCCATCAGGATGGACCTGGAGTTTTTCATGAGGTTCGGACCCAGGAGGAGAAACCCAGCCTGGCTCTAAGAACGAATTTAGATTAAGAGATGAAGATCCAACCTCAGTTCCTGTTTCTGCAAAAGGTTTTCTCTATTATCTTGGGCAGGTCACGTAATTTCTCCGTGCCTTGAGTTCCCCAGCAATCAAATAAGCTTTCGTTTCCCTTTTCTCCTGCCCTGCCTCCCTCTCTGGAGTCGGGGCTTTCTCAGGGTGTTTGCAGAGCAGCGGTTTGATCTCGGCTTCAGTGTAATAGTGAAAACCAGGAGGAGAAATCACCTCTGCGCACGAGCAGAACAGTGTGCAAGGAGCCCTTCAGAAATGAATGCTGGAGGCAGCATTTTAAGGAGCAATCCTTAGGTTTGGTGATTTCAGCTCCTCCTTGGCACCTGGGGAACTCACTCAGCAGGACCAGGACCCATCTTGGGGATTGGCGTCTGGGAGTAGTGGGTGCTGCAAAAACCCATTTTAGCCAATATGGGGCAACAGCTTCGCACGCAACCAGGCAACGAACTCAGCTTTTTGGGGTCTCTTCTGTGTAAAGATCCTTTCTTGCAAGATCAGCCTCCAGTTGATGGACTTTGGGGTAAATCCTGGACCAAAGCGTGGCCACCGGTGATCTCCCACTGGAGAACAAGGATCTCCCTGGGGCTTTTTTGGCGCAAAATCCAGTTTTGCTTATTATGGTTTGCATATCTACCCATTTTGAGAAAAATCTGACCTGTGACATCTCCAGGAATCCACCCCCTTCACTGCCCAAACCATCAGGAGAGCCCTAACTCAGCCCTCTACCAGCAACACTGCAGAGATGTGTCCACTGGTCAATGGAGACTCCTGATGCTGGTCTGGGTTGGCAGTGGATTGACTTGGGTGTGAGAAGCTTCAAGCCCCATCTGGAGGGTTTCTGCAGCCTTGAGGATTTTTTTTTTTAATAATTATTTTTTTTAAAGTCTTACCTGTGTTGTGTGTGGATTCTTCAGGGTCTGGTAGGGTCACTGCTGTAAAATCATGCTTAGCTGCCGGACCAAGAATATTGTGTGCTGGAGCAGCAGGGAAATGGCCTGTCCAGAGGAGCCAGTAAAAGTTCTCAGCAGCAGCAGCAAAGATTTTCATGCTCTTCAGGCTCTCCCAACCTTGAAGGAGCACAAAAATGAGTGTAAATTGAGATCAGAGCCACCAATGGACATCCTGCGGTGAAGCACAGTCAGATTCCCTGGCCCCTAGGGGATGGGGCATTTCAGGGGCATTTTTTACATTAAATTGAAAAAGTTATTTTTTTAAACTATCCTCTGGCTGAGGGTAGTTAATTTGCCAAACCAGGCTGAGGTTTTATTAGGGCAGGTATTAACCTTCTCCCCATGGGAGCCAAATCCACTGCACACAGAGCAACCCGTTGGTGGTGGCCACAGGTGGATGGAAGGAGGAGGAGGAGGAGGAAGGTGAGGGGTCCCCAAAAGTCATTAAAATCCCTGGAGAAATATTTAGGAGCGGAGGCCTGGAATGCACGACAGCCCAGGCATGACTGCATTCACTTCAAAAATTAAACAGATGGTTTATAGCCGAGAGAAACAGGCAAACAATGAATGGATGCGTTGGAAAAAGCCAACAAAAGCCAGACGTTCAGGATTGCTTGAATAACCTTAAAATACACCTTTTTTTTTAATTCATAAATTCCTATGAATTGGGATTCTTTCCCCTCCATTTCCAGCAATCCTGAGGCACGTGATGGCTCTGCCTATTCCCATCCCAAATGGACAAGTGGACTTTCCCACTCTCTCCTCCTTGCTTTACAGGAAAAAATAGAGTTTAACTCTCAATTTCCACCCACTGCAAAAATCCTTTCTCCACGCACACCTCCCAGCAGCCATGTTCCAGTCCTCCCAGTTTAGCAACCCCAAGCCCCAGTGCCAACCGCCAGTGCAATGCTTTGCTGGATGGACATTATCTCCAGGGGGTTCCTGCCCATCACGGCATGGAAACGTACCGTCACGACCCCAGATCTAATTAAAATAAAATATCCCATGCCAACAGGAGCCTCGTTGTCTTTCAGGGTTGTCTCAATAATTATAAAATAAATTGCATTTCTATTGCGCCTTTCATCCTAGGATCTCAAAGTGTTTTACAAGCGTTAATTAATTTAGCTTTCAAATAGCCTTTCCCTCTGATGTCCTATAAAAAATTAATAAACAGGTAGTGGGAGAGGCAGGGACCTGCTCTGGGGCACGTGGCAGGTCAGAGGCAAGCGTGGAGGGAAAAACCCCCAAACACCAGAGGCTGCAAAGCATGAGGGCGGGAAAAAGAGGCAAAAAAAAGAAAAAAGCTGTGAAATAGAGATCTGACCATCGCTGCATCCGTTCCCCCTCTGGGACCCCGAGCCCCCCACGGCTGTGCCCCGACGTGGGGAATCGCTGCTGGGGAAGGGGGAAACCCCATCTGGGAGTGTCAGGAGTTGTTAAGACACATGACATATTGAGGGAATTAAAACACATTTAGGGAAATCTCCAAACAGGGCTTTTTCTTTTTTTTCCTCCTTTTCTTTTTTTTTTAGCTTTAAAGAATAACAGTGACTGTCTCAAGCTGTGGTAATGTATTCAGGCAACACAACTGAGTCAGAGCTAATTGAATTTAAAAGCAGGTATTACATCTGTGCCTTCGGAGTGAGTACATCCTGAAAATCACTTCAGTGATGAAGTGTTTTACCCAACTACTACTTAATCTTTTTACATAGAAAGCAGAATTAACCCCGCTGCGCAGCCTTCATTAAGGAAACCAAATGAAGTTACCTGGTGAGGTTCAAATGTGCTGCAAGTGGTAAAACTTTAGCTGAAGTTTCTTAAATCCAGAGGGACATTTTTTTGTGTGTGTGTGTGTGTGTGTGTGTTAAATCCTGCAAAGTAGTTTAAACCAGGTCAGTTATCTGGGTCCTGTTTTACTTTCCTTCGTTAAATCTGAGAGGAAATAAGCACACCTGGCCCTGCGTATAAATACATATATGACTAGAGAAATAGGTCAGCTTCCCGCACCCCTCTCCCCGGCACCGGCCATACCTGCCCTCTTTTCCCCATTCCCATCCCATTTTCTCTTTCCTTCCAGAGTGTCTGCCTCTCTCCAGGAGAGAGGATAAAACAAATGAAGGAGAAAGCGTGCCCTGAAGAAAACTCCAAAAATAAGATAATCCCTGTTGCCCCCCGCGGCGGCGCTGAGCACGGTCCAGAGCCCCCCTGCTCTCCCTCGGCAGCTGAGTAAGTCCCAGGGCAGGTCAGCAACCTTAAAGCTACGAGACATTAACTCTTCATGGATGGAGTAAAAGCCCGTGGCTTCTTAATGGATATTTATTTTTTTATATATAGAGTCATAGAATGGTGTGGGTTCGAAGCAACCTGAAAGATCATCTAGGTCCAACCCTATATATATATATTTATATATATATATACATAAAAGTGCATATATAGATACACGCATATACATATATTTATATTATATTACTTTATATACTTGGTATATTACTTCTAGTATTTTTTTCTCTAGATATCACATGCATTATACGTATTGCTTTATATACTTAGTCTCTTACTTTATACCAAGTAATATCCCCCAGGCAATTAGCTGAGCACAAGAGCTTGATGCACCCACCATTGCTCCCACCCGATGCAGGGTCCTGGGGGAGGTGACAGACCCTCCTTCCTCGGGCTGGAAACAGAGCAGGGAAAACACCCCGAAGAACCATTTGCAAAACTATCCCAGCAAATCACCATTTTGGGCTGGTTGTATTTATCCATCAGCTCCCAAGGCAGCCACAAGGGAGCTGGGAAAGCTGTGGGGATCCCCTCAACGCTTCATGAATTTCAAGCGCAGACAATTGATTTACATCGCCAGAAATTTGCACGGGGATAGAAAAAAAAAATATAAAATGAGCTCTTCATCATTCATTAATTTTCTCTAAAATTCATTCATCCAATTAGGCAGCTGAAATGGTGCGTTGTAATTCAGATACCCTGTGACACACCATGACTATTGATGGTTCCTGATTCAAAGGGAAGAGAAACAGAATAAATCCCAGGCTACGGGCTCTTCAAAACCTAATTTCCTTCTAGTTATGAACCAGGAAATCATCTGGAGAAATCAGAAGAGATTCAGACAAATTTAGGTTGGGCATCAGGAAGCGGAGCGGGATCTTTGTGAACAAGAGTTTGAGCCTCAGCTCTCAGTTGGAAATTTGGGGGGAAATTTTCCTTTACAAATATCCCAGCATTTATCCTCGCCGAGTCTGAAATAGGGGCACCCACCCTTGTGTGTCCACCCAGAAGAGCATCTCCTACAGCATCGCCAGATTCTTAATTGGAGTCTCATTTTCAACCTCAGCATCTTGATTAGCAAGGAGAGGTACCGGGCAGGACAACTGCCAAAGTCAGTACATCAGGTTTGTGCTGCAGAGGGCAGGTTTTAACAATAATAAACAAGGTGATATTACGTTGCCTCTTTGCCATTAAGAGTCACTGCAATTTGCTGACCGAGGTGAAAGTGGACGTTATCAGGGTAATAAAGCAGAGACGTGGGGGCCTTATGGATGTTACCAGCCAGGTCTGCCTGCTCCACGGGGCTTGACCCAGTACGCAGAGGAGGAAAGCAAAGTGCTACATATTTCCAAATTTTTCCAAGGTATTTTTCAAGTTGAATAAAGTTGCAATGCTAGGAAAAAAAAAACAACAAAAACAACTCACCGAGGTACTAAAAGACATGGAAATCAGGTTTCCCCCAATTCTCTTACTGACCTCACCAGGAACAGGGGGCTCCATCCACTTGTTTGCAAGATGCATTTAAGTGGCCCGATTTATCACAGCGGTAGAGGAAAATCTGGGGGCAAACGAAGTCATTGGAGGCTCCTCCAAGTCAATGACAGGCTGTGGAAGAGAACTGAGGACTTCACATTCCCCTAATGACCGTGAAACCCCCCGGCTGGACCCAGGGTCCTGCTCCACCTCAGGGCTCTGGGAACACACAGCATAAATCATACAGCGATAAATATTCAAGTCAGCTGCCGTCAGCCTTTAAGTGAATGCGGAGATATATATAGATACGTATTTAGAGAGAGTTATAGGCAACTCATCATCGTAACATGTGAGCACTTATTGAGTTTTCCAGGATTTAGGGTGAGATCCAGAGATGCACTTTAGGTGCTGTAACTTAGGCGATGCAAAACCTAAAATAAATGATGGGATGCTCAAGGACATGGCTTCCAGGGGTGGTCGATGCCGAGATTGGTGTTTTCCAACAGAAAAGTCTCCTTTTCTGGCTGCATCAAAGGACTTTCCTGATCTCCCACAGAAATCTTGGGGCAGCACCAGGGTTTAAATCTGGATGTCCTGATGCTCAACACCTCGGCTCCCAAACCCATGCAATGAAGAGATATAAACCCATGATTTGGGGGGGCTGCAGACGTTTCCCCCCCTCAATCCCACTTCCCTCTGGATGCATTTTTTTTCCCTGGTCTCCATTTTAGGGGGAGAATCACCCAAAATCTCTGCCTGGGGAGACGTTGGGAGGAGCAGGTGACCAAAACCTTCACAAGCTGCTCTGTTCCATAAGGGATGGTTCGTGCTGCTTCGATGCAGGAAAAAGCACCTTCCTTTCTATTTTTTTTTTTTTCCTCCAAAAAATTAAGCTCCAGAAACACAGAGTTAAGACGCGGAGGTTAAAAGGAAAATCCTGGTGCCAGGTGCCTGTCAGCACCGGGGAAAATAAAAGTCCCCTTCCCCCAAAAACCTCCCAGAGAAAAAAAAAAAAAGGAAGTAAATAAATTTCACTGAGCCTTTTGAAAACGCTGTAATTGCCTTTGTGGTCTAATTGCTCCTGGTTTTACAGCCTCATTTCTTGTCATAAAATTAGTCCCACTTTTTATGCTTTTTTCCTTTGCTACTGGTCTGTGATTATTATTTTTTAATTGCTTTGGTATGTTGATCTCTCCCACATCTCCCCAGGGAAGGGGGCGAGGGACCTAATTCTGCAGCTTTCTCCTGCATGGAGGATGCTGCCGCTCAAATTTTTGGGTGACTATTAACATTAATCTCCCTAAAATTGTCATTAATAGCCAGGAGCAGGGCTGGGCACAGGGACCGTGCATCCGAGCAGCTGCGAGGGGAGGAAACAGTTATTAGAAACGCAGCAATTTCTTGCAGGACTTTCTGGGGAAAGAAGAGATCCAGATACAAACCACAGCCATCGGGAATGTAATAAGAGCATAGGAGGAAACAAAACCACCTGAAAAAGATAAAAGCTGCATCATCTGTAACCCTTTTAATAACCATCTTATTTCAAATAGCACCAACTTCTCCTCGCCTGCTCTCCGGAGCAGCATCTATATTTGTTTTCTTTTTGATATACAGCTGCAATAGGAAGCCATGCGTGAAGTTTATTAAGTCTGGGTAATTTTCTATCAGTTCTGCGTGCTATTGATTTCATCTGTACTGTTATCTTGCTTTGCCTGAACCTGAAAAGTCATTTAAAAACAAAAAAAACCACCCCATATAATTCTTCAAAAATGCAACTATTATGGGATGCAGGACGTTGCCATTTTGGATGCATTAACAACATGCTGAAAATGAATGTGTCGGAGATACAAATCTTATTAAGGCGACTTTGATGATACGGAGACCAAAAGGGAGGGGGCAGTTCGAGATGAACCCAAAACACGGAGCCGAATCTGAACTTAACTCTGCACATTTCTGTCTCGGGGTTGGTGGGGGGGGGAAGGAAAGGAAGGAAAATTGCATTTGCTTTGGCTTTCAGCCAGCCTTGCTTCATCCTGAACCGGCTCTCCACTGCCCAACCTCTCCCACGTCCTTGGAGTTACTCCCAGTTTATGGCATAAGCAAGAGTGAGCTCAGAGGGAACGGCTCTACCCACGGCGCTGGCGATGCTCGGAGCTGGCACGGGGCCACCTCGGGCTTGCAAGTCCTGCACGGTGTCAGAAATGCAGCTCCTCAACACAGAGAAACAAACCTTGAAGCCTTCTCTAGGGTTTGTCGAGATCTTCAGGGCTTCCCACCTGCTCCTCCACGACATAAGAGCACCCAAGGGCCACGGGATGGAGGGGACCACATCCTGTGTGCATCCCAGCCCTATACCCAAGAGCAGCCACCCCAAGTGAGCAAAGCTTTTTTTTTTTTTCCACAGCTGGAAACTTCGTGTTTTGAGCTCCACAAATCAAAGAGACAGCGGTGACAGAGCAAGTTAGACACGGGACCCAGCCAAATCCAAACCTTCCCGGAGCTGTGGGATGCCAGGATTTGGGTCAGGCCCATCTGTACTCAATTCATCGGCTCTCTCAGTAACTGGCACAAACCGCCCTGCAGTGACATTTAAAACATATTAATTAAGAAATCAAAATGTAGTCATCTAATTTAGCCTGTTCTCCGAGCACAGCTCTTTGTCAATCATGGGGACTGGCACAGCCTGCACGTCTCCAAGCTCAACTCTCCGGCCCTGCTGCTCTCCTTACCCTGCCATAACCAGAAATGTCCCTTTCCCCCCCAATTTTCCATGATTTTAGGTCACCTTCATTTTCTTACACCGGTCAGATGACTGTAATCCAGGGCCATCAACCATTCCAGACCCACAGCACAAGGAGAATTTGTCCTGGCTGGACTTAAAACAAAAAAAAAGGGGAAAAAAAAAAAGCAAAGTACAGCCGAAGGCTGCAAGATGAGTTGCGGGAATGAGAGTGCTTTGTGGGACATCATCCAATTCCTGCTGGACAAAATCCATCATCCCCTCAGTACTCACCTGCCTCTGCGCCAAGAGACACCAAAGATAGCCAGGAATTTCAGAGACTTCCAATACGTTGTCCTACCAACTTGGGGTGGAACACTTTGAGGGGACAGGGAGGAGAAACCCCAAATGGGTTTTCTAGAGCTTAGGAGCATCTGGAAGAACCGATGGGAAGCAGCAGGACCGCTCCCTGTGGCTGAAGATTGTAACCTTGTGCTTGTCCCAGGCTTTCTCCAAACTTCCCTGGAGAACATCTCTGCAGCACAACATCACACCTCGCAGGTGGGAAAGGGATGTAGGAGGAGCTCCAGCTTAAATCTCCTCTGCAATTCAGCTCATCACCAGCATCTGTGGGCATTTTGGGTTGGGGCTAGATGCCTTTATCACCTCCCAGCCCCTGATCTCACAGAGATATGAAGGGAATTGCTTGTGTTAGGGTTTTTTTATGCAGTGTCTTGGGGAGAAGAGATGGGCAAACTTCATCCGTGCTGCTCCTTCATCATCATCATCATCAGCTGAACGCAGCCAGGAACTTCCCAAAGAGCAGAGGAGCAGCCCCACGTCTGTGACATTTGCAATGCATTAAGTTTAAACATTTTCAATAAAGAAAAACAATCCATTCAGACTTGCTTTATGATTCATAGTAATTGCAAATAGAAGCAGTTAATATAATTGTCCAGCTGAGACCAGCAGGCTGGGAACATGTAGCAGTGAGATGTACAATCAAGGAAGGTTGGGAGGGAATTTAAGTGCAGGTTAAGCAAATGCATTACTTTAATAACACACAGAGACAGCCCTTGTAGTTATAAAGAGGATAAAATAAATATTGTACCAGAAATCTACAGAATGGGAGGTTTTATCACCAAGAACTGCCCGCTTGCTATTTACTTTCAATTTAGATTTTACAAAAGCTGCACTTGCCATGTTTTTTATGTATGGAAGAGAATGACTTGAATTGACAAATGACCTTATTTCTCCATAAGTTTTACAAGGGAGCCTCAGTTTCTCAAAGAAAAATGATCACCTCCCAGCAGTTGTCCTGGAGAGAGAAAGATGCTTTTTTCCCTTTTTCTTAAAAAAAAAAAAAAAAGGAGGGCTATAATTCAAAGAAGAGATGGTGCTTCTGTTCTTCTCTCTCCCTTGGAGGGGGGCCAACCTCTTTGACTTCTCCAAATCGCAGAGGGAAGGGACCTGTCTCTCTGCAGTGGTTTTGTGCCTGAATTTCAACCCTTTCATTACTCCATCTGGGACATGACCGTGGTGGTTGGTAACGACCTGGGAGGAAAGTCCAGCTTTGGGGCACGGCTCTGATGTTGGGCACGGCGCAACTTTGTGCTTCCCAATCCTGTAAATTAGAATTTTCCCCATTTTAAATAATTAACTTGAGCTGGTTCAGTGTGAAGCTGTAAAGAAGAGGGTGGTAGAGAAGCAGCTATTGAAAGACATCATCATCATCATTTATCCAGCTTAACCAAACTCTGGCTCTCCAGAGAAGAACTAGAGTGCTTTATTTATTAAAAGATATTTCTGAGGGCAACACATTAAATTAAAGTATCTTGTTCACAGCCTCCCGACTTAACGACACATAAACAGCTAAACAAAACAGAACATCGTCTCATTACAACCATTTATAAAATATTAAGGGTCTTAAAAATTAATTACTCACAGGCACCTTCCGCTCGTTTATGGGGGAGAATGAGGATGCACGGGCTCGAGCGGGCTACCTGCAATACAGAGAGAGAAATATTGTTGTAAAACTCCCTCTCTATGTGTTAGCTGGTGTCCCCCATTATTTTTTTTGTGGGAGGTGGGTTAATGCAATGGGTTAATTCTGGGGTGGGTTAATGCGATTGGCTTAATTCTGGGGTGGCAGCATCCGGATGTTGGCACCTTCGCAGAGGACTGCATCCTCCAGCATCCCTCATCCGGGTGATGGACTAAGAAATGCAGGATAAGAAATGCAAAAATTATCAATACCCACCCCACTCCCCCCAAGAAATCCCAAACCTGAATGAATAACAGCCCTTGCAGGGCACCCCAGGACTATCCGTTACGTTGCATGGCTGCGATGTAGTAAACAAGCCTGTATCCAGAGGGCTTCGTACCAGGGGAAGGAGACAGGGAATGTAATTTTAAAGTCGCAGAATTTAGCATAAGAAGGTAATGGGATTGCAGTGGCTTTCCAGTAAATGTCATTGCTGTAATTAGGAGAACAATTATTGTCAACCGGCAGAATTGTCCCCTATCTGTCATTTCAGCAGGAACATCCAGAGCCACAATTAACACCCACACAGGTGGGTCACCTGGATCAAACCCCACTAAATGGGATCCATGAGGGCAGAGCATCACCCACTGATGGCCGGAGGCACTGGGGGACAGGGATTTTGGGGGTCCCTGTCACCGGTCCCGCTCCCTATTCACCCCAGCCCTGCACAAGGCGATGTCACATCTTTCGTCTTGAGGGAGCTATTTATTATGGCACCAGCCCGATTCTCTGGCCTTGTAGAGGAAAAGTCTTTAAGCAAATGCTTAACTTGGAAAAAATTAATGTACTGAACTGATTTACAAATTTGAGGCCTTGGAGGCCAAACCTGCCTCCACCTCCAGCCGCAGGAAGCTGGAGGAGCTCCAGGGAGGAGGAGGAGGATGCCCCAGCGATGAAGCCAGCCCAGGAACGCTTGCGTTATCTTCAGCTTCCCTCCCCCACCTTCTTATTTTCCCGGTGAGAAGGTTGCTAAAAGTGCAGCTGCCAGCACATCTGAAGTATGGGGTGTGGATGAGTCGAAGAGAAGTCCCCGAGATGTCAGAGACAGGAGGTGGCTGCAGCCGTAACCTGCTGTTAATGGCATCCCGGTCCCCCGGGATGGCTCATCTCCGGCTCCAGCCCTGCGTTTCCCAGGACACGGCCCCGAGCTCCCAAATCCCCCTCTCCTGCTGCACAACCTGACGTGCAAACGCTGCCACGATGCAACCCGGGGCTCGGGGATGCACAGCCCTTCCCCGACTCCCTCAGGGTGTCACCGCCGGCGACGCCGAAATAAAAAAAAAAAGCAAGCAGCAGCAGCAGCAGAGCATCCGAAATTCTCAACTTGGGGAGGGAAGAGCCTCCTGCTCAAAAGGAAAGGGGGATGCAGTGGAGGGGAGGAATTGGGGGGGAGCAATTACATCCACTGAAAGCATTTGCAGCATCTTTGCAGCTTGCTATGATTAAGCGTGGCCAGAGTGCTATTAGCAGCCTGGTATGATGATTAACAAGCTCTCCTAATAGCTGTTTTTAAACCTGCTTTAAAAAAAGCCGGAGCAGAGTTGGAAGGGGGTGGGGAGACCGGGTGGTATCTCCAAGGAAACCAGAAACAAAATGGGCTTTGGCACATCGCAGATCCAGGCGGGTAATCAAAGATTACAACCAGTTTTAATTTAAGGTTAATTATTGTTTACTCTCTGGAGGCCGCCCCGTCGGAAAGCAGCAGTCGGTCTGACCTTCAGCAGCTCGTGGTGGGGCCCTCCGGTTCTCCCCCTCCCCGGATACGCTCCCCGGCATCTCCCGGTGGGAGCGGGGATGGGAGGGGGGGGAACCGGGAGCTGCGAGAGGGAGGGATCGATGGAGGAGGATGGCCGTAGGAAACGGGGATGGAGGCACCCGACGCCGAGATGAATCCCATCCCAGTGGCACACTGGAAAGCTTCATTCAGTTTTATTTAAATGGTTGCCCCCACTGCAGACTTGGTTAATTAATATTGGACTCCCATCGATTTCCCATTCGGTGGAACCACACTGGCATTTTCGCACAAAAGCAGCCCCATTTTTATCAATGAAAACGCTGCGTTCGGAGGCGTCTTCCCCCAGCGAGACCATCTACACCCACGGAGGAGAGATGGAGGTTTTAACATGGGCAGGTCACGGATGCTTGCTCGGGGATGGGGACGGGGGCAGCCGGGTGCCAGGATTCGGGGAGCTCCTCTTACCGAGGACCACGACTGATCAGGCACCATCACAGCCCCCAGCCCCTCTCGTTGTCCCCCAGTGGGTGGATGAGGTTGGATCCTTCCCCCGGATCAGAAATGATGTCTACAGACAGAGGTGGTCAGGGACGGGGCTGAGCACCCCACGCTCACACATCCCCATCCCCTTTTCTCCTCCTTGGCCCCTGAAGACGCCCATGAGCCCAGCTCAACCTGTTGAACCCCAAGTTTGCAAAACACCCCTCCTGCTCTAATACCCCCTTGCTC
>JAHREE010150747.1:22329-49073 GCA_033628505.1 Tringa tobata | reverse complement strand
ATGTTCTGCTGGGTGGTGCTAGCTGCTATGACGGCCCCTCGAGGCCAATGTCTTCATCACCCAGGGGGCAAAATCTCACTCCTAGTGAAGGAAACCCAACATTTCCCTTGTGGGTGATGAAGATGGCTTTTGCCAGCAGCTCTGTTGCACCAGCTGATGTTGAATTCCATTGCAGTATGGAAGTCAAAATACTTTTTCTCCTTTTTACACCAGCTGAGCACCCATCCTTGGCAAATGCAAGCAAGAACTCAAGAGAAGAAATAAATCTTCGGGGCTGGGTTCTCAGGTTGCCTAACGTGGTGGTTTCACCATGCCATCATCCTGCTGAAGCTTTGGTTGCATTGTCTGAGACCTTATATAGAACATTTTGTAGGAAATGGAGAAGAAACAGGTTGCCCAGAGAAGCTGTGGCTGCCCCATCCCTGGAGGGGTTCAAGGGCAGGTTGGAGGGGGCTTGGAGCAACCTGGTGTGGTGGGAGGTGTCCCTGCCCAGGGCAGGGGGTGACACTGGATGGTCTTTAAGGTCCCTTCCAACCCAAACCATTCTGTGACAAAATCTCCCAGGTTCCAGCACCCACCAGCACACCTGGGGCAGGCGATGGGGCAATCCCAACCACGGGATGGCCAGGTGAACCACGTCTGGCTTTGATGCGTGAAGGCCTTGTTAATATTAACGAGGTTATGCAAGGCAGCCTACCCCTCGGGGCATGCGGTAGATCGTTAGGGGATTTTTAATGAGTGGTGCCTGCAAAACCCCTCTTCCTTAGGAGTGGTTGATTCATGCAGCAAAACCTCACCTGCAGGGACCACGCAGGTCTATGTAACAGGCAGCTATGGGCCAGGGCTATATTTATACCTGTATAGACACATATGTATATATATATATATGTACCCTTCCCTTTTCTGGATGCATGAATTGGGTCATTTGACGTGGCAGTGCTGCCACCAGAATATATTTCCCAGCAGTTACAAGAAGAATGATCTTTGCTGGCCATACAATCCTGGAAGGGAAGGGGCTGGCTCATCCGGTCTTTTCAGGTATGCACCAGAAAAAAATGAAAAATGGGCAAACCCTAGAAGGAAACCATGGTTAACTACAACGGCCATTCCCGGAGGCTTTTGTACCTTGTCTGCAGCAGGGTGTGACCTCTTCCTAAATTAGCTACAGCCCTGAATCCAGGCTTTCCCGTCTCCTTCCGTATCCAGGCAGTGGAATAAGAGGGTGAGAAAGAAGAGAGGGTCAGCTAAAATTGATGTAGAGCTAAAAAGTGCCTAAAAAAGCCACCCAGGTTGATACAGATGGGTTCAGAGCAGCCGTTGACACTTAGTGTTTGTGTGCAACAGGCATGGTGGGAGGTGGGACTAGAGGCAAAAAGGTATTTGGGTGCTTGATGAGCTAATTAAACAGACTGAAGGGAGGCACAGATGTAAAGGTGATTATGCAGGAGCCAGACCCTCTGTCTCTGAGAAGAAGAGGGCAGATGAGAACAGGATTATTCTATCCCAGGAGACGTGAAGGCAGGACAGAAAGTGTCTCCGTGAGGGTCTTGGTTGGGAAAACCCTGTGTGCAGGGCTGGCTCAGCCTGGCAGCCCCTCGCCCTGTGCCCCTGCTGGGAGCCTCCCACTTGCAAACAACATTTTGGGGGACTGAAATTAGGGGGAAAAAAAGCCAATTTGGATACTGCTTTTCTTCTGAGTTAGCAGAGGAGAGCCTGGGAAAGCTTGGCTTTCTTGTGGCCAAGGAGGCCAATGGCATCTTGGGGGGCATCAAAAAGAGTGTGACCAGCAGGTGGAGGGAGGTCATCCTGCCCCTCTGCCCTGCCCTGGGGAGGCCCCATCTGGAGCACTGGGTCCAGGTCTGGGCTCCCCAGTTCCAGAAGGACAGGGAACTGCTGGAGAGGGGACAGCAAAGGGCTACAGAGATGATGGGCCTGGGGCATCTCTCTGATGAGGAAAGGCTGAGGGACTTGGATCTTCTTAGTCTGGAGAAGAGAAGACTGAGGGGGGATCTGATCAATGCTTATAAATACTTTAAGGGTGGGTGTCAGGAGGATGGGGCCAGTCTTTTTTCAGTGGTGCCCAGGGACAGGACAAGAGGAAATGGGCACAAACTTGAACATAAGAAGTTCCACCTAAACATGAGGAGGAACTTCTTTCCTGTGAGGGTGGCAGAGCCCTGGCAGAGGCTGCCCAGGGAGGTGGTGGAGTCTCCTCTGGAGTCATTCAAACCCACCTGGACACGTTCCTGTGCAACCTGCTCTGGGTGGACCTGCTCTGGCAGGGGGTTGGACTAGATGATCTCCAGAGGCCCCTTCCAACCCCGTATCATTCTGTGATTCTCGCACCATGCCCGCAGTTCCTCAGTGTCTCCCTGAGTTGCCTGACCCTGTTTGTCTCTGTCTTAGGAGACCAAAATTAGTGTCAGGCTGTGTAGGAGGCACGGGCAGGGCCTTGGGGTGGCCGGGGTGTGCGTTGCTACTGTACACAGCACACCCAGCAACGCACCAGTACCTTTCTGCTCCGCGTCCTGGGGCCCTCAGCCTCTGCCAGAGCCCCATCCCAACACATGGTAAAGTGGCCTCCCAGCAAAAAAGGTTTGTGTTTTTTTTTGTGAAAATGAAATATCTTCTAAGTGGTGATATCTCGTGGGTGAAACAGCAACGCGTGGGGCAGCAGCAAATCCCTGGCTAGAGGCTAAGAACAACAAAGGTCTATTTCACAGATTTAAAACCAGGTATTTGAAATAGAATTGTTTAATTATTGTGTAGGACACAGCCAGAAGAATGAGCAAACACCTCTTCTGGACGTGATCTGGGTTTCGGTCAGAGCAGGGCCCCACGGAAGGCAGCAGGGCTGTGATATTACAGTGCTTTCTGTGTACTGTTTGAAAACAGGCTGAATCCGTTTCCTTAAAGCAGGTACGCTCAGGAGGGATTTACAAATTCATTCAGAAGGGGTTATTGCAAAGAGTTGTGAAGTGACAGTTTTACAAGTCTCCCTTAACCAGAGCAGATGGTGAACAAGCTGGCAGATTTTTTTTTATTTTTTTTTTTCCTTTTTTTTTCCTGGCAGAATTTGGCAAGGCAGTAGATAGCAGTTCTGGATGAGGAGGGGAAAAAAGAAGGGATTTGTTGCTTGCTGCCACATAAGATAAGCTCCGACCCTCTCCCTGATGCCCACAGGCTGGCGGGGACGGCGGCGGAGCCGTGGGCTCAACCCTAACACATCCCTTCGTGCCTTCCAGCCCTTTTTGGCAGGTATTTGCCACCCGCCGCACCAGCCCGGGGTCTCGAGCATGTCGGGGCCATCCCTAGGACTCACCATCCCGGTGGACATCCTCCCTTTCCGCTTCCGGCCCCGCCGGCTCCCCGTGGACTGGCGTCGCTTCAGCGCCCTCGACGTGGAGCGGGTGGCCCGGGAGGTAGACCTGGTGGCCCTCCAGGACCACGTCGCCGCCGTCACCTTCTGCAACCTGGACGGGGAGAGGTGCCCCCACTGCGGGAAACCGGCCGACCCCGTCCTGCTGAAGGTGCTGAGGATGGCCCAGCTGAGCTTGGAGTACCTGCTGCATTGCCAGGAGCACCTGGGGACCAGCCTGGTCCTACATGCCCAGCGCCTGGAAGATGCCCACACCGAGCTGGCTCGTGCCCAGCAGCGGGCAGCGGAGAGGGCAGCCCAGCTCCAGGGGGTGAAGGAGGAGACCAGGAGGTGGAAGAAGCTGCTTGCCACGCAGCAGATCCTCCTGCAAGCCAGCCCCGGTGCCTACCGCAAGGTGCGTGGTGGAGAAGTGTCAGGGGGTATGGAAGGGCATCCCACCGCAGGATGCTCCTTGCTGCATCCTTGCCTTTGTGGACCTTGGCCCCAGAAAAAGCTGATGAGCCAACTCTGCTGCTTTCCCTGGCGCTGGCTCATCACCTTTATGGAGACTCCAAAGTCCGTGCTCCCCCCTTTTTTAATTTTTTTGTGCTAACTACAGGTAGTCACAGCCCCACAGAGTGTGGGAGAGGGGGGTCTGTAGAGATCTCACAAAATCCCTGTATCCTGGGGGATTCCTCATAGTCCAGGGAGACTTTAAACATCCTCCAGATCAGTGAAAGATTTCCGGATGCTCCTGGATTTGGTAGTGATGTTGCTCCCCCCGCTCCAGGCTTTTCCCAGCCTTTCAGCAGGAAGCCTGCTGGCTCTGCCTCTTTGTCTGCTGCTTCTCTACCACTGAGTCAACCAACTCACTCATTCCCGGAGGGTAAAAGCCACCCAAACCAGGTGATTTAGGTTCATGCATCCCCACAAGTGCAGCTCTCCCTGCCTCCGGAGCAGCACTTTTTTTTTTTTTTTTTTTTTTGCTTTGGCCACCTGCTTTGTTGGGTTGGCTTTTTTTTTTCCCTGAGCAGTATCCCTGCACCACTTCTGCCTTCTCCTGACCCCTAAAGGAGTTTTCCTTTGGCTTCAGACAGAAGAAACCCCTAATGCCCTCCATCTACATGCCTCCATCACGGCAGCTGTGTCTCTTCAGGTCTCACCTTTTGCTTTAAAGTGGCAAAGCTTTCTCTGCCAGGCGTGGGGGGCACCCTTTCCTGCAGATCCTCTGCTGACTTCCCTCCCCTCTTCTCCAGTGCCACCTCTGCAGCAAAGCCTTCGTGAACGACTCCTTCCTGCAAGCCCACGTGCAGCGCCGGCACAGGGAGGCCACCGAGGCAGGTGAGCACTGGGACAATGTCACCCTTGGCTTTCCAGACTGGGTTCTGCCCTGTTGGATGTGGATGGTGGAAACCAGAGAGTGCCCGTAGGAGGTTAAAGGCCACTTCTTGTAACTTCGTGCTGCTTCTGTGAACGTGTGCTGAGTGCTTTCTGCTTGCTGCCTTTCCCTCAAGCCCAGGTAGGATGCATGGCCAAATAGGAGACTGCGTGAGGGTTTAAAGCTCATCTCTGCACCTTGGTTTCCCTAAGGATCCTCTCCACCTAGGGATTCCATGGGACTGTGGGGATGTAGCTGCGCTGGGGAGTTTGTGAGAGTGTTTTCCTCGTGGGGGAGAGGGGTTCACTTTCCCCCATTCTCCCCCTTTTTTTGGCAAGGAATGGATGCTCCTTTGCAAACTGCTTGGAAAGCTGCAGGTGTAACGTGCTGTTTGAGGTCCACGGAGCCTCCTTAGCTGCAGGTGCAGCTGGCACTTCAGCTTGGCCATTAAAAAAAGGCGGCTTTTGCTGTTTGCTGGCAGGGTAAAAGCCCAGCCCAGGGCTGATGCAATGCAACAGGCTGAGCTTTGCTCCACGGGCACCTTCCCTGCTGCAGCCTGGAATGCCCAAGCTGGGGCACTTGGGCTGCTGGGGAGAGAAAGCCCAGTGCAAGGGCACTCTGCTCCGTGAGCTGCTAATCTCACCAGATTTATAAAAAATAATAAGAAGAAAAATAAAATAAAAATAATCAGAGGCCACACGGCCACATTTGCCATGTTTTTTTTTTTCCTGCGGCTCAACTTCTCCACCCTGGAACCCTCCAGCAGGTTTTTCTCAGTGCTTTAGCAGGATTGCCCACCCCACCCAAAGCAAAGCCCCAGTCCGGAGCTCGGCAGGTCGCACCCCGGCTCACGGAACCCCTGTTTTCCTGGGCTTTGCAGAGAGGCAGGAGAGGAAGCAGGTGGAGCAAATGGAGGAGGAGGTGGAGGAGCTGAAGGCGAAGCTGCGGGAGACACAGCAGCAGCTGGAAGCGGAGAGGGAAGCGGGGAAGATGCTCAGGGAGCAGGTACGGGATGGGGGGCACCACTGCCCATTTGCAAAAACACGGGGGCAGGAGAAGTGATGGGACACAGAACATCCTTAAAGCACAGGGGAAAAATATTTTATGGTGGGGCTTGTGTTTATTTCTTTGGAAAAATCATCCCCCCGCCCCGAAAATTGCCGTGGGAAACGCCGCTTGGGAATAAGGAGTGTGTAACCTGCCTCCCCGGGAGGCTGTGCTGCCTCCACCTCCCCACGGTGTGCAGGCAGGCTCTGAGGAGCCCTGGGTGTAATGAGAGCGTTGGTGCTCATCCCACTGGCACCAGGGATGAAGCCCCAGCCCTGGGTGGTTCTGACCTGCGGCCAAGACATCTCCTGCCCTGATTTTTTCCACTCTCTTTAGGAAACGGAGAGAACTCGCCAGCGAGAAGAGGAGGGCAGGAGAGATTTGGAAAGGTGGAAAGAGGAGGAGAGGGTGAAGCTGCAGGAAGAGTTAGATGGTCTGAGGCAACTCTTCCTCGCAGCATTCCAGGACGTGGCCAGCAGGAACAGTGCCGTGGAGAGGGTATGTGAGCCCCCCACATACTCCTCAAGGCAGGTGAGGGGATGTCCAAGCCTGCTGCTTCACCTGGTCCAGGGAGCACCCCAGGTTCACAGAGGCCTCATTTCTTTCTCCTGGGGCACGTGTGTTTTGTGGTTGGAAGCAGTGGCTGGCCAAGGCTGGGCTCCCCAGGAGGGAAGTAGATCCTCCTGTGGGATACACCGCTCCTTCCTCTCCCCTCTCCAGAAACTGCAGGAGCTTCAGGCCAGAGAGGTGGAGGTGTCCAACCTGGGGACACTGCGGGATGATGACGCCGAAGAGGCGCCGTGGCAGATCCCAGGACCAGCAGAGCTGCAGGGAGAGCAGGAGAGGGTGGCAGCACAGGTGAGCAGTGCAATGTCCTTACCCCTACCACATGTACCAGGAGATGCGTTTGGATGGAAGTGGACCCACATCCACGCACCTCTGTGTGCATCTGCTTTGTGGACATCTTGTCTCAGCTCAGGCTCAGGTAGCAATGGGCTCCTGCTGGTGTAGAGAACTGATTGTCCAAGCCCAGAAATGGGACCTGGTGCCTGCAGAGGGCATGTCATGGTCCCAGGTCAGCCCTGCCTGCTGCAGGGAATCCCATCTTCACTAGAGCAGTGAAGATACTCACCACGTAGAAAAGCATTTAAAATACCAAATCAACAAATTTATTTACCCACGCATCAGCTGCCTTCTCAACACCTGAAAACATCTGAAGAAGGCTTTACCCCTGAGCATGGAGTGTGGTGGGAATGGCACCACTGTAAAGGCACCAACTGTCCTTCAGGACCCAAAGGGAAATTGAATTTCTCTGAGTATAAATACAATCAGCCATACAATACTATGCCCACGGGGAACCCCCCCACGTGTCGAGGAGGGGAAACTCCTGTGTGTTTAATTTGGCAGAGGGCAGAGCAGAGGCAGGCATTGGGGGAGCACTGGGCACAGGGGGTCCAGGTGGGTGCCAGATGTCCTCAGCATCTCCCAGGCACCTCGCTCAAAAAAGGCTTGGATCTTTCCCTTATGGTTTTTCTCCATTTTCAAACCCCAGAGATGTTTGTTCTCTTTGGAAAAAAACAGGGATGTCCTCTCTGCAGAGCAGCTCGATGAGTGGGAGCCAGAAAGAGCAGGGTTATGCACTTGAAATGAGCCTTGGCTGGACGTCAAAGCCCAGGGCAACGGAATATAGTTATGAGGTTATTGAGGGGAAAGAATAAATGAAATGCAGTGACCAAAGCTGTGTCCCGTTCCAGCTGATGAGGAGACAGGAGCTTGCCACCAGCAGACTTTGAAGCTGGCCATGTATCTTCTGCAAGGCCAGATCTGCCCTTTGGAGGGCATCTCAATAATGAACAAAAATCCGAAGAGCTGCCCTTGCTGGTGAAGGGAAGAGGTGGTTCCAAACCCATTTTTACCATGTTCATCTCATTCCTTTTTTTTGTCCCTCTCAGTTGACGAAAGAGAACAAGACACTCCATACTACCCCATCCCAGGACCATGTCCATCAGCAGAGGGATGGCCTCAGCAGCCGGCTCAGGGGCCAGCCCAAGGTCATGAAGTCTCAGGAGAAGGCAAGTGAAATAAAAAAAAAAAATAATAAAAAAAAGAGGCCTCAGGTTCATCAAGAGGGCTTAAGCAGTTGTTTAAGCAGCCTTGAAAGACTGTGTCGAGACTAAGTCTAATTCCAAGCCCATTCTGCAATGCTTTGCTACGTTTGGCTGTTTTGCACGCATTAAACACGAAGCATTACATGAATATCAGCGGCACAAGCCACGGCCACCAGGGTGTAGATCACCAGAGCAACACTTCGCATTACAATTTGGAGCATTTTTCACTTGTTATCAGACCCATAAAAAGCATGTGGGCCATAGCAGGACGCATCTGATGTGCCAGTGATCACATTATGGAAAGGAAAGCCCCTAAGCTGACCCCTTACAGGTATGGTCTCCTTAAGGGAAGTAGCTCTTGGGGTAGTGTGTGTGCCCACTTCAGGCTCTTGCTGTTTTCTGCTCCCTTTCTGAATGCATTTAGTAATAACACTCTGCAGGGAGAGGTAAAATTACCCAAAATTATAGACAAAGAAGTGATCTCTGAGTGATGCCCCCTCTATTTCTTTGCAGAACAGGCTGCTCTCTGCAAGCAAACCTGAAGGTAATGATTGCATTTTTAAAGGGGATCAGTTCGGGTCTAGCTCAGTTCTTCATCACTAACAACCCTTCAGACCACAAAGTCTTCTCTGTCTCCCCCTACGAGTCCTTTCCAAGGAGCTGCCTGTGTGTCCTCTCGCACCAAGCCATGGAGTGGACACCTTCCAGTCCCTTGACTATCTGCTACAACGGCATAGACCACAGCTCTGGTGGCTGGCACAAAAGTAACTTGTCTCTCGGGTGGGTTTTGCACTGCAGCCGTACCCCAAAGGAATGACTGAGATTTCAGTCGAGCACTCGCGTTGAACGGGTGACCTCGCCCCCTCCAAAATGATGCTGGTGGTTATTTGCATAAAAATAAGGGGCTGAGAAACCACCATGTGGTTTCTTCTTTACACTCTGGGTTTTCTGTAAGTGCCAGGGAAGGAAAACGGGGGACTTCTCAGTTCTCTAATGCCTGTGACGCAGCTGCAGACTCCACCAGGTCCTGCTTCTCAGGAAACATAAAAGGCCATAAACCCTTGGAAAATACCCGAGGGGCACCCTGAGGGGCAGCAGAAGACTATTTTTGCCTACTGGCATCCTCCAGCTGATGGCCTTGGTGGGTGAGCGGCCCAGGGTTTCCCTCGGGGATGTTCTCCAAGGGCTGGTGTCAGACCTGGGCCAGGCTCGGACCCCCAAAGGGGCAGGTGTGTCCATGCTTTCCGTGTAGGAAAACCAGGAAAACCAGATCAGTGCTTGCTCCTGTGCTGGGGCCTCGCCTCCTCTTTGACCCTCACAGGCTCCTTTCTTCCCTGCAGTGGCCCAGGAGGTGACCGAAGTGGTGGCTGTTGAAGAGTCATCAGGTGGGTATCAGAGTTGGGACCATCCCGGTCCCGAGAGCACCAGGATGGAGCCGATGTTTGGCTTGGGATGTTGTGCAGTGAGGATGAGGAGTCCAGGGCAAAGCTGGAGGTGGTGGGTGGAGGGGCAGAGGGGATGTGGTCACTGGTCCCCTCTCGGCTGTGCAAATCATGACAGTGCCAACCTGCTGCCAACGCTTCACCCGGGGAAGGTGTCCCAGGCTGGGCTGTTGGGTGGGATTTTGGAAAAGTTGTGGCCAGGAATGAATCAAATTAGAGGAGGAAGTTCCCCCTTGGTAGAGGGATGTGGCCTGCGGAGAGCAACCAGTTGCTTGCTCCAGGACTGGTGGGACCCCCAAAGAGGAGAAGGGTCCCACCAGCTCCCTTCCCAGGGCACAGATGTTTCTGTACCAGTACCAGCACCCACCTTTATTCCAGACGGGGAGGAGGCTGCCCGGGGTGGGAAGCAGAGGCTGCTGGAAGCCCTGAGGAGAAACCCAAACCTCCTGAAGCAGTTTCGTCCCATCCTGGAGGAAGTGCTGGAGGAAAAGCTGGAGAGCATGGGGGTCAAGAAGGTAAGTCTGCCCTTCCAGAGCCAGCTTTTCCAACGTCAGCCCTGAGTCGGCGCAGGAACTAGAAGATTTGGGGAGGGGGTAGAACAGCTGAAACACTAACAGGCAGTAAAAAAAAAAAATAATCTCCATCTGGAGCAATCACATCCTGAGGGGCAAATGGGAAGGTGGAGGCAGAATCACACAGTAGCACGGGGAATAGACGACCGTGCTCCCGTCTCTGAGGCTGGTTATTAGTATCTCTCCAGCAAATCTTTCTCACAAGCAGCCTTTCAGATGCTAAATCACCCGGGGCTCCCCCCTCTTGGTGGGAAGGGAGGTGTTTGAGGGCGCAGCAGCCCCTGTCACGGGGATTTCAAGGGGACTTTCAGCCTCCGAGTCCTTTTCCTGCCGAGCATATTAAGTAGCACCTCCGAGAAGTCTTCTGGAGCTCCCAGCGATGCAACACCACCACCTAGCACCTCGCAGCGAGCAGGCAGGGATGCTGGGGACGTTTTTGTTGGGAGTGTTTCTGAGCAAGGCAGCTTGTTTCTTCTTCAAGGCCCTGAAGGCACGAAGAGTGAATTCGGCCACCGAACGACTCCCTGTGTGATTGTTTCCTGGAGGTGCTTTTAAGCCTGGGTTCGTTTCACCCAGGCTGGAGCCCTGGCACGTCCTCCCTTTCCCCAGCATGTTATTTGGGGAACGCTGAGGTGGTGCCAGAAGCAGCAGAGGTGGCCCAAAGCCAGGCCCACAGGCGTACACCTCCCTCTGCCCTCCATCTCTCACCATTTTATACCTCTACAAGCCCAAGATGTTCATGGCCACAAAACCTCCTTGAGCTGTAGATACTTCCCAAGACAAAACGCTGCAAGCTTTTTGCCCTGTAGCTTAGAAATTGCCCCAGAAATTGCCCCAATTTCTCTTCAGCAGTAATTTACCAAAGCAGATGAGGGCTTGGCAAATCTGGGCTGTTTGCGTGGGGTATGTTTTGCTCTGGGGAAATGATGGGTATATCAGGGCTGGGGAGAGCTTCCTCGGGGTTTGGACAGGGCTTGGAGCTCACAGGAGGCTCTTGAGATACGGGCAGTGCTGCTGAGGGCTTGTTTCACCACCCAGTGCTGTGGGAGGACGTCAGGCCCCTCAGCTGTCCTCTGCTTTAGGTTGCGAAGGGGATCTCCACTCGGACCTACAGAAGCCTCCAGGCTCTGGTCAGGCTTCAGCAGCAACAGAAGGCTGAGAAGTTTCCTGGTCTCCTCCACCTGAGGGATGAGTTGGTCCGAGCAGTCACGAGGAAAGCCAGGCGATGCAAGAAGCCCAGCAGTGCTTTGCCTCCACAGCGCTCCACCATCCCAGGTGAAGTGGCCTCCTGTCCTCTCTACATACCGACCGTGGGGGACCTGTGGCCACCCATCAATGGCCATGGGATGCTGTGCCCTTCCCAGTGACACAAGAAGACAGGCAAAGGGCAGGAAAGGGTATTTAGCAAGTCCCTGCAATTGCTCTCTGCGTGTTGCCCTCACATGGGTTGGCCTGATGCATTCAGGAAAAAAAAAATGTCAGATGTCCCACAAAGCCCCAGCAGAGTGAAATACAGCTTTTGCAGTGCTTGCAAATTTCCTTTTCACCCCTTTTTCTACATAACCCCGTGTTGGGTGGGCCATGTGGCTCCCCCAAGGGTGGCCAACAGGACTACCAGGAGGTGGATGGTGATTCTCCTTGCTCTCAATACTGCCTTCCAGCTCGAAGCCTGAAGACCCCCAGGTCCCTTCGTGGGTCACAGCCCATGGCAATACCAGCCACAGTAGAGCCCGAAGCCTTGGTGGTACCCCAGCCTGCTCCTCGGAGCAGACCCCGCTCCACCCACAGCCCCCCGAGGACTCCCTGGGGCACCCTGAGGACATCCAAAGCCAGTAGCCCCCACCGAGGACTTGTCCCACGGCGGAGGTGAGTCCCATCATCTCCTTTCAGCCTCCAGGCAGATGGGGAGTGCCCGAGACCCTCAGCTGTCAACCACTCCCCAGGTATTCTGGGTTCTGCCCAAATACCAGCACCTTTGGAAACTGCCAAGGGGTGGGTGATTGTGCCACCCCAAGAGTAGTTTGTTTGGAAAAGGAATCTCCTGGGATCTCCCCGACCATATGGGGTGACTGAAATAAGTTGGCAAAGTCAGACCTGAGGGTTTGTACCCACCATGAGGTGCTGGAGAAAAGCACAGGGCATTTCCCACTGGTCTTCAGCTCCTCCTTCCCCTCCCAGAACCTCTACAAGGGGATGAAGGAGTTCTCTTGGGGGTTTTAGGGCGAAAATAGTAAAGATATAAAACAAAAGCTTAGAGAAGCTGTGCAGAGAAGAAATAACACAGAGAGGGTATGAAATGGCAGCAGAGAGGAAGAGGAGCTCATCTATGACCAAGACCAGGTGAGGAGAAGGAGTTACTTGTTTGTTCCAGGAGTAAGAGAAAGCCAGATGTAGGTTTTAAACCCAAGCAAAGCAACAGGGGACACGGGGAAGGTCTGGGTGTGAGTACTTGCTGGAGATGCTACCAGCGAGGTGTTCACAGTCAGGGTGGGTGTGATGGATCTGTCTGTGCCCAAAGGGAGCAAGGGGCTTCTCTGTGGGCTGCCCTGCTCAGGGCTGGATCACAGCCCAGGGCATCCTGCATCTGCCTCAGCAGTGGGGAAGGGGGACACCAGAGCATCCCGGTCCGTGCCTGACCTACCTCTCTCTGCACCAGCCCAGAAGTGGTGCCGGGAAGGAAGAAGCCCACCCTGTCCCCTGTGAAGCTCAGCCTTTTCTCTGCAGCCCTGCAAGGGGTTGGGACTGACCCCGACGGGTCGGACCAGGACTCGCTGGAGGAAACTGCTGGTTCAGGTAGTCTTCTTGCTCTAGCAACCCCTGCGGGTCAGCAAGGTGGTGGGGACAGCCCTGGTTACCACCATCAGAGCCACTGTGTGGCCACCTTCCTGGGGCTGAAGTGGACAAATCTTACCCTGCCATCCCCCACACCCAGCCAGGCGAGGGAGACCCTGGTGGCTTCGTCCATCGCCAATTTGTGTGCCCGACCCTGCCAGGGTTATTTTCCCTTAAATCCCACGGCTGTTTCTTTGGGCTAGAAGGAAAGCAGGTTGCCCAGAGGATGCAGGGAACCCCGCAGGACCCAGAGGGCTGTCAAACAGAAGGAGGAAAGCTTGTTTCAACCGTTGGCCACGTGCCGTAAAACCCCACGGGAACCACGTGCCATCAGCGGGTGTTGGGGATGCTGGTGCCAGGGATCCTGCCCTATTTAGGAACCAGCTTGGGCTGGTGGTCCCCTTCTTTCTCGCCCACCGCTGTGCCTTGGGGCTCCCTGTTTTAACTCGCTCTGCCCTGTGCAGGGACAGCCACCTCCACCATGGTGAAGCTCTTGGAGAGACACCTGGAAGCCGTGGCACGAGGACCACCTGGCAGGGTGAAACACCTCCCAGCCCTGAGCTCAGCATCACCAAAAACCAGCCAGCCTGCTAAGAAGCTCCAGGTATCTTGTGCAAATGGCCATGGGGATGTTTTCCAACATAATTTTTTTTTTTTTTATTTTATTTTTTAAAAAAAAGGTACGTCATACCCTCTTCTGAGCATCTACCCATCAGCAGTGCCACGGGGCATAGTCTGTGTGCAGGGGGTTCAAACTTACAGCAGCAGAGACGTGGCCCTTGGCCCCTTCATCCAGACATCTGTCCTTCCCCTAATGTTTGTTCACCCTCTTTGTGGAGGGGGGGAAAAAATTAGTATTCATGCAATCGGGAGCAAAACAGTAAGTGTCGGAGAATCAAATTGAGAAAAGGTCTCTGGAACAAATCCAGAGATAATTGGAGTGATGCAATGGCGAAATTATTAAATTACTAAAACAGGACTTAAACATAACCTCAATTTATGGGGGAGAGCTGATGTAATTAAAGTGGTTGCAGTGTCAGAATCAAATTGCTTTTTTAGGAAGAAAAAAAAAAAAAAGCATAAAAAGATTTTACCCAAGGAAGGCCTGGCACAAATACTGGGAAGATTTATTTTTTTTTTTTTATTATTATTGCAATGACAAAAAAATTCTAGGTCTTCATCTGGCAAAGTTTAAAAAATAATTTAAAAAAAAAAAAAGAAGTATGAGGTTTATGGGAACTCTTGCAAGCCGTGGAAACAGAGGAAGGGTCTCCTGCGTGGTGGAGATGAAAACCTGATGGAGACGAAACCCCTGTTGATAGGGAGCGGGGGGGGGCCCAGTGTGTAAATGTGGGGTGTGGGTCTGGTGGCCCTGCTGCTCCCCTTCACCTTCTCTCCCCTCCTCTCCAGTTTGCAGGTGACAGCAGTGACCTGGAGACCTCCTCCCTGGAGGACCAGCTGGTGGCTGCTGATGCTGGGGGGACCACCAGGGCCCTGGGGAACCCCGCTGCAAGGGGATGCAGGGTGGTGACAGGGAAGTGACAGTCCTCTGCCAGCAACCACTGGATGGTGCCACAAGACCAGAAACGGGCAGCAGCCGCTCTGCAGCCCTCCCAGGGCTGCTCCTGGGCTCCAGCCACCCCTTTTTGGGGGAAGAACTTAATAATGGGGCTCTCCTAGATAGCTCAGGGAGGGTTGGGTCCTCCCTGGCCAGCTGCTGTGGCTGGGATCAAGGAGGATAAATGCTGTGCCGTTGGAAAAGGAAAGGTCTCTGCTTTCCCTTCAGGGAAAAGCTCCTTCTCCTCTTCCTCCCACAGGAGCTCTAATGTGGCACCTGATGGTGCCGTGAGCTTTCAGGGACCCCCCTGGACTTCCCATCCCATGGGGCTGGGGCCAACTCTCCACGTCAGACACAGCCCCACACACTTGTGGGTGGCTTTTTTTTTATTCTGTAAGCAGGCCATCAAGCAGCCAGGGAGGGGAGAAAGCAGCTTTTCCTCCTCACTGCATCTCTTTTTGCCACTTCTCCCGCGGGTGATGGAAAAGGTCTTGTTTTCTGCTCTGCAGGACTGAGTGTGCTCCACCAGAGTAACAAGCCCCAGGGCCTGTCTCCTTCCTCTTTTCCTTCTTGAATCAGTGGAAACTCCAACCCAAAGGATGATTTTTTTTTCGCTGTAAATGTGACCACGTAAGCCTGACGCCTTCGATAACGCTCGTCTGTGTAAATTAAATTAATTTTCACGATTCTCTCTGCATTATTACACTTGCAGCAGTGCATTTGTGATCTCGGTCCCTTAAATGTACGAAATTTTGGAAGACACAACAGGAACTGCTCAGTTTCTCTTCTTTTTCCCAACCCACTGCACCACTGGTTGGAACTTCTACCATTCCCTGCTTTAACGTTTGTGTGTGGATTTTAATGCCTGGGGACGGAAAGCCCAGCCAGGGTTCATTTCAGCTCACTGAAGAGCAAAAGTGCCTTCCAGAAAACTCTCCCCAAACATGTAGAAAACCCTCCATATTTTTTTAATCCCCACGTCCCCCCCGCTACGTACATATTCCCCTGGGGGCTTATACCCACCCCCGTGGCGTGGCTCTGTAGCTGCACACCTCCACAAGGTTTGGGTTTTTTTCCATTTTTCCATTTTAACCATTCAAGTTTAAGAACTTTACTTGGCTTGTGTTATTCGGTGCTGCTGCTGCTGCCAGATGTGTTACCTCATGCTAAATTTAGCAGCTGTGGAGCTTCTGGGTGAGAACCGCCACTTTTAATAAATGAAAAACCAGGAAAAAAAAAGAAGTGAGCCTTTCACCTGGAAGGAATTGCAGGGGGAGGGAGCAGCAAGAATTTGCTCCCTGGGGAGGGGTGATAGGAAACCTGTCCCAGCTCCTGCACCCATACGGCAGGCTCCGGTGCTGGAACAGCCCGAAACCAACAGGGAATTAAATTCCTGCCCTAAAGAGCAAACAGGTAGGAAAAGGGGCAGAAAGAGGAAGGCTGTTTCGCCTTGACTACGTGGCAAGCTGGGTGCCGAGGCGGGCACCCTGCCCGGGGCTAAAAACCTCACTTGTTCACCTGCTGACAAGTGCAGGAATCACTCTTATATTCCTTTCACCAGCAGTTTTCATGCCTGAGGTGCTCCTGAGCCTTCATTGTCCTGAGCATTCATGTGCAGTGACCTTCACGCACCCACCACTAAGTCCAGATGGTGCCAGAAAGGTGGGACCCAACTTCCCCCAAATTTGGGGGAACTTCACAAATAGCTGATAGCCTTGTGCTAAGAGAAAGGTGGCGCTCGCACTCCAACAAATAAATAAATACAGATACAGACAAAGCATTTTTATTTCAGGCAGGACATCTCGGGCCAGAACGTTCCGTGGGAAGGTTGTTCTCTGTGCGCTGAGAACCTCGTGGCAGAGGATGCGTGGTGGGCACGGAGGAACCATGAAGATTCACCCTGGGTTATCCCAGGTGGTGAAGAGGAGGGGGAGAAGCAGCGCCAACCATACCAACTCCATCAATGTGTTTTGTTGAGAAAAGAAAATTTTACTCAATTTCCACCCCTCCACCCTCCCCATTGTTTTAAGGTCTCCTTCCTCAGACAAAGCAACTGCTTGTTTAGCCCCTCTTTAGAGCACTGTCCTTTTCTTGATGACACCAACTGGGCCATGTTGCCGGGTACCTGCCGGGCACTCGTGCTGTGCTGCCAAAGGCATCCTGGCTTGTATTAGAAATAGTGTGATCAGGAGAAGTATAGAGGTGATTGTGCCCCTGTACTCAGCACTGGTGAGGCCACACCTGGAGTGTTGTGTCCATTTTTGGGCATCTCAATACAAGAGAGATCTGGAGGTGCTGGATCAGGTGCAGAGGAGGGCAACGAAACTGGTGAAGGGCCTGGAGAATAAATCATATGAAGAGAGGCTGAAGGAGCTGGGACTGTTTAGTTTGAGGAAGAGGAGGCTGAGGGGACACCTCATCACTCTCTACAACTCCTTGAAAGGACACTGTAGAGAGGTTGGTGCTGGTCTCATCTCAGGTAATTAGCGATAGAACAAGGGGGAATGGCTTCAAGCTCCATCAGGGTAGGTTTAGACTGAACATTAGGAAAGAATTCTTCCCAGAAAGAGTGGTCGGGCATTGGAATAGGCTGCCCAGGGAGGGGGTTGAGTCCCCATCCCTGGATGTGTTTAAGAGACGATGAGATGTGGTGCTGAGGGATATGGTGTAGGGGAGGACTTTGTAGAGTAGGGTAGATGGTTGGACTCGATGATCCCAAGGGTCTCTTCCAACCTAGATGATTCTACAATTCTACGCCACACCGGTGGGGAGGATTACTGCAGCCAGGGGGAATGGAAAACAAAGCGAAAGAAAATAAAGGAAGCAGAAAGCAGGCGGTGGAAGAGAAAGTCAGAAGCACAAGCAGGGACTCCGTCGTGCAGCCGAGGTTAAATGGGCAGACAGGTGTCCTGGTACTTCCTTGGCACAAAGATTTCTTTGTGACTGCATCATGGAAACAAATTTGGCTTCTCCCGCAGGAGAACGACAACCAAATGAGAGCTGACTCCAAAATTCATTTCCCTCACCCTATAAAGATGCGATGCTGCAAAGCCATGAGGTAACAGGGGGCTGCTGCAGACGGAGGTGGCCACTGCAAACCATGGGCATCCTGCCCTCACGCTGCCAGCCCCTCTCACAGCCCAAGACCACGTCCTCTCCCTCTCAAACCTTCACACCTTCTCCTTGGGTCAGGTGTCCTGCCCACCAGCACACTGTGGTTGTCCACCGCCAGCCCACTGCTTGGTGGAGGGTGGTGTAGACAGTGGTGGATCAGGCTTGGTCCATGGGCTGGAGCACACATGCCCACCCGTGCTACTTGACACCCAGAGGCTTTTCCTGAAAAGCTAAAAAAAAAGAAAACCAACCCTGCAGTTTCATTAGATGATGGAAGCTGCAACCCTAGCATCATGGTGTGATTTGGAGGAGCGGGTCCTGTCCAACACCCACTCTTTTTTCCTGGGAATGATTCTTGCCCTGCCCTGACCTGCAGCCCCCACCTGGGCATGTAACCCCCATCCCTCCCACACCCAAACTGCCCCTCTTAAATCCCCACAGGTTTTTATTTCCCCCCCTCCAGTTTTCCAACCTTGTCCTCAGTTCAGCACAGCATGCAGAGTTTTCCATGGTCTTTAACAATTACTGAAACCTCGTATCTCCTCCCCACCAGAAGTGTCTCCTTTGGCTTCTTCCTCTCCAGAGTCTCTGGGAACAGCAAAACGAGTCCAGAGCCAGCAGCATAAAGAGAACCGGGCAATTTAATGAGGGAGAAACCACGCCAACCAGGGTTTCTCCTCTGAAAAAGGGACCTCTTTTGCTCTGCCGTGGTAAATTGAGGGTTCAAAGAGAAACCTGAGCTTGGTTTTATGAACACTGTTCCAGCTGATGCTTGCACAGCCAGTTTCCAGCATGGAGGAGGTGTGACAGAGGGGTACCATTTAGGGTACCCCATGGGGCAAAAGCATGACATCCCCCCCCCCCCTTCCCAGGGGTGCAAACCATCACAAACCTACACTGAAACCAGTGGTCAGACCCTTGCCAGGAGTTTAATGCCATTGGAGTCTCACGTTCTTTAAAATCTTTGTTTTTCTCAGTGGCCTTTGTCTTCCTGGGGCTCTGTTTATGGGTAATACTTTGACAAAGCATGAGTATGTGTGGGACAATTAGCAGATAGTCAAACCCCAGCACTAACAACCTCTGAACGCAACGCCGCTCTCCCAAATAATACCAAGCTGAAAAACATAAGGGAAAAGAAAAATCCTGTCAAATTTATTCAGCAGGAATATCTCACCCAGAGAGCTATTCTCCCATAATATTTGGGGCAGGCACAGTGTCATAAATCTTAGTGCTATTAATCCGTAGACTCATTCATCTCTGTTCAGCTATATAAAAGCAATAACCTTGTCACTATAGGAAGGAAGATTGGGCTTTTAATTGCATATAGATTTCAGGAGAGTTCTTATCTCATAGTCCAATTTGTAGCTTCACATATGGGTCTTTGCTTCCCTTGGTCAAAGTCCATGCAAATCTGCCATGCTCTCATATACTTATAAGTGTTGCAGAAGCTCAGAAAGAACCTATATAGAGCTCTGCTGGCAGATAATACACACAGCCTTTTCAGCGTTTGCTTTATTAGACAAGCCTATATTTAATTATCTCCTCTGAAACAGGATATGCATTTTTCAGAGGGCGATCAAATTTATGGAAACAAAACCATTTCTGAGTGAGTGCACATGTGCACACACACACATCACCAATCATGATTTCCCTGACTCATCTCCCTTGGCCCTGCAAGTTCTACCCAATGCATCCTTTTCCCTGCAGTTTATTGTCAATAAAGACAAAATAATTGGCATGGGGTCTTCCACAGGTAACAACCGCAGGAGGAAACGTTCGACCTATCCATGGGGCCAAGAGATCTGCAGTATCTGGGCTCCCATTATTCCCAGTCTTTCCTCAGCCAGAGGAACTAACCTCCTTGGTGCAGTTGGTCAAACCAGCAAGCCCAGTTCAGCCCAGCAAATATTTAACTACTCCTCCATCCAGGCAGATGATGAGGGCTCTACTCTGAAAGCCACCTTGCCCTGCCCGCGGGGCAACCACCTGCATGGGTTTCATGACCACCACCATGGGTTTCAGAGCCTCAATTCACACCCTTTAGGTTAAAGTGCTGGGTACCCAGGCACAGGGTGGGATGCAGAAGCTGTGTTTGGTGTCCCCAGGGTGCTCCCCAGGCAGGATTTGGGCTGGGTGTCCCCTATCCCCATACAGCTGGAATGGTGGGATGTGAACGTGGCACGGGGGTTTGTGTCCTCCACATGTGGGCATTGGGAGATAACAACACTTGGACGCAACGAGCTGCCACCAAAACAACATTGGGTCACTCTGCGGGGGCTTTTGGATCTCACTTTTTTCTCAAAGTCCAAGAAATAATTAGCGTATCCTCATTTATTATTTTTTTTTTTTTTAGCCTGGGGGGGGATGCAGAGGAAAGCCTGGAAATGGGCACGTTGTTCTCCACCAAACACCCAGCTCTTCCCTTAAGCAGGTGGTTTCAGCTGGAGGGCTTTTAGGAGACGGATGAGTTCAGCTTGAAAAGGGGATATTTGGGTGGGTTTCCCAAGGCAGGGAAACCACCAAGGGGTTTCAGCAGCAGGAACCTCAGCACCGTGGCTGCGGGCGCTGGTCCTCCCCAAGCTGCCATTCCCCCGACACACGATGCCCACGGAGGTGCCCACCACGAGATAAGGTCCGTGATGGCCAGAAGAAGAGGGGGGCAGCCGTAAAATCAGCTGTTGTTACACAGCAAACGGGCTCATAAAGAAAATGATTCTCCGCTTCGGAATTTGATTATTTCTTATTATTTTTTTTTTTTTCAGTAAAGTTTCCTGCCTTAAAATTTTTCGTACCGCGAGTTGTTGGCCGAGGCGAGGAAATGAAATCCGATGTTGGAAGATTAGAAAGGCGGGGAGGGCAGGAATTCCCGGGTACAGCTCTGTCTCAGCTCTCGGCCGCGCTCCTGCCCGCAATCTCGTCATCTACACGCTCGCACACATCAAAGTGAAACCCAGAGATAGCTGGCTCGGTGGGTTTGTGGCAGCATTTGTGTTGCATAAAAATAAAATGTAACTTTCAAAGGCGCTTCCTTGCGATCTGGTGTGCACGCCTGTTTTTGTTCTGAGGCAGTCAGAAACCTGTATTTCAATTTTCTGCGGGTGCTTTCCCTGTGTTTTCCATCACCCTGTGTACCTTTACCTAACCCCCACTTACACATTTCCTATCTAAATTAAACATTCCCGTGCTTTTTCAGCCCCTTCCCAGTGGAGGCTGGCAGGAGTAAGAGCATACCAGCAATTTTTCTGCCCTCCTAAGAACGGTGAAGTATTTAGAAGTGTTTGATTTCTACCTTGAAAGTTGGGCAGATGCTGGACTCAAAGTGGCCTCAGAACCCAACAGACCCACACACTTGCTCGGACTGTGCTCCCCAGCAAGCTCGGGTTCCCAGCAGGACCCCTGATTTCATTACATCAGGGAGTTGGGGTTCCCCTGGTGCTTACTCATCTATTTTCCTTATATAACTATGTCTTATAAAATGGAGAAAAAAAAAAGAAAAAAAAGCTCATCTTTTATTTTTTTTCCCTCAGCCACACGTACTTGTTCATGCTGCTCCCAAGAAACTGCAGAACCCGAAGTTGGGGTGATGGGGTGAGTTTAGCTGAGCAGGAATGCTGGTAGCTGCTGTTCGTGACAAGGAGAGAACACGTGAAAACAGTGACTTTGGCCTTAAAGACTTTTTTCTTTTTTAATATTCATGTAAAAAAAATAACTAACAAACCAAACAAAAAAAAATGTAAATCCAGCATGCAATAAAGAGGCAGAAAAGCTAAGTCTATACCGAGAGACAGGGAAAAATCCGTTGTAAAGAATATTGATATTTTAAAAATAGGACGGGATTTACCTCTGCAAAACTGAATTGTTCTCCTCGAAACACTGATCCTTAAAACGAGTCCTTTGCTAGTACAAAAGGAAGAGCCAGAGCTGACATCCAGCAGAGGCAGCCATTTACCCCCACCTGGCAGCAGGGGCCAACGTCCAGCCTGAGATGGGACCAACAGCTTCTGTTGGATGGAAGCTTTTCCCACCTCTCTGCGTGGTGGTCATCTCCTCCGACCATCAGCCCCTGGTGCCGCACCCTGGTGCCAGGAGTTCCCTCCTCCTCTCACTGACCTGCCCAAGGTGCAACCTCTCTGCACCTCCTGGACCTGTGCTGGAGAGGTGACTCCATGTGGTGGTGGAGAGCCAGTGGTTACGGAGAGGTGATGGTTATGGAGAGCTGATGAGTACAGTCTGTGCGCGCTGGAAGTACTCACGTTCAGTGAGACAGCCTGCCCTCACTATTGATACAAGCCACCAGAGATGCCAGCTAGGCTGGTAGATTGACCTACCAAAGGTCCAACTCTGGAGAAAAGTTCAGCTCTGCCTCTACAAGTATCAGCGTTTCACCAAAACAGTTTTGCCAGTGAACTCCTGCAGAGAACTTATAACCATCACAAGTGCGTCTAAAACCTGTTGCAAATAACTGTCAAAATGGCTACTCTGGAGGTTCTGGACCTCTTTTTTTTGAACTTATCCCTTACCCAGAGCTTTGCTAGGGAGGACCTGCTAACAGCATACAGGTCTCCCCTCCCATGTAAGCTCTTGCATCTCTTCCTCTGACCCCTTCAAATAAAATTCCTCTCTGATGGGTTGTCTAGAAGAAGCAATGTCCCACTAAGGAGTTAATCTTCACATCACTGGGAAAAGAATTAACACAAGAAAGTCCCGATGTCAGTATGGAGTTACACATCTAATGCTCCCTGGGATTTCTGCTCCAAATGAAACTCTAATTAATTCTAAATGAGAAATTCTTCTGGCGCCATTAAAGATGGCATCTGCAGGAACACCGGTCGCACACAGAGGTTTTCAGCTATTACAGCAAATATCTAGCATGGGAATAACAATGGATTATACATATTCCCTGGAGAGATCAGAAGAAATAAATACACTTTGGTATCACGGGTTACAGCAAGTGTCTAAGTAACATAAATCAGATTAAATATCACAGCAGATCAGCAAAGCAAAGGTGTGTCTGAGTAGAAGCAGCCACCAGGGAGGAAAATGCCGTGAGCAGGGGGTCTGTGTGCATTGGCCACAGCCAAAAAGACACAACTGAATTGACTTAAAGTACACAGCAAAATTATATAGGGGACCGCTAGGCCACATAATTTTTTGCTTTTCGAGCTGTTCCAAAAAAAAAAAAAAATTGGGTGGCAAAACCAGAGCAAAGGCACGCTATCATTACTTGCAAAGCACTGTTTTTCCTGGTGATCGGAGGGCAGCGAGGTCATGGGATGCTGTTCACCTCTCCAAACTCTAAGAAAGTAGGGGGTGACATTGCCTAATTGCATGAAAGCCGGCTCAGAGGGAAAAAGGCAACAGGGGTAGCATTGCTTTTACATCTGGGCTATTATTAAACGGGAATTTTAACCTGTCAGGAGAACTAGAAAAGGGCACAAGGCACAATCCTGGTCCTGGATATCAGAATTTGTATGTAAAATATGAGCAAACTGTTCTACTCTGAGAGCATGAAAAGGCATTACTTTCATTGCAGACCTCCTCACGGTAGGCATACCTAGCAGGCAGTCAAATAAAACCAATGTTGCTAACAAGCTGGGGTACAACCCCAGAGCAGGGCAAACGTGATAGAAAACACAATCCTATTTACAGACTGCCCTGTTTGCGTGTACTTTTTGCTTCTGAGGTGAAAGATGTTTTATAAAAGGTAGCGCATATCTCAAGCCCAGAAAGTCTGCTAGACGTAGTCGTATTTTGAAGGGTAGGAGCGTCTTCCATCCTCGCTTCGAGCAGCTTCTTCATACCCTGCACCTTTCCTAGCCTTCGTTTCAGGTTCGTACCCCGAACCGACCTTGTACGGCCCCGTTCTGTAGGAGATATTCCGCCCCGATGCATTGTAGGACACTGCTTTGTACCTGAAAGAGACACGAAAGATGGCATCAGCCACTGGAGGGTCTGTGACTACCCAACATTGCACCCGGTGCTCCTGTTCATTGCTGGATTTTAGGCAACGTAGCACTGTGTCATCATTTGGAGCCACTCAACGAGCTCAGAGTCAACCCTCCATGGACGGGCTGCAGATCTCTTTCCTGTTTCTTCGTGAACTTATCCTTTATTTCCCATGAGTAAATCCTTGGTTGAGAGAAGGACCCACCTACAATAACCAGCTACGTAGGTGTACAAAGCCCCACCTGATGTAAATCATAGCTCAGCTGATGCAATCTACAGCTGCTGATCGCCTGCTATGCAATTTGCAATCAAAGCAGCAATTAATGGGCCTGGCTTAGCCAGCATATTCCGAATTTTAGATTTTGAGGTTGACCTTTCCCTCCATCTCTATTTTTTTGCAAGACAGGGAAGGGAAATGGTCAGTTTTGACCCATGATACAGGGCAAACAGGTGTATCATCATGATAACTCTTCCAACAGTGGTATTACACATAGACATGTTCTGAGGTGAGCTGGCTGTATTCCATCCCAACACCCAAGGCTTCATGCAATACCTTCTCACGTCTACAACAGGTAAGCTTACCGGGATTCTTCTGGAATCAGCCCTCTGCAAGCCAGGCACATCATGATGCCTCCTACTAGGGTCAGGCCGCCTGCCACCCAGCCAACGAAAAGGGCTGAGCCAAAGGTGTACCTACAAAACACGGAGATGTGGCTGATTAGTGCTGTCACAGTGGTCCAGTCTGCTGCTTCTGAAACTTGTTGAACATTGTCATTCTCTCTCTGGCCCTACAGAAGCTCCCGTGAGGTCCACCCCACCTGCAGGCTCATCCTTAGTGGGGTCTCTACCTCACTCTTGAGCTGTGTGGACATCCCAGCCAATTTGCTTGGACAAATTATCTCCAGTGCAGATAAGACACAGACTCAGTAAATTTTCCAAGCCCTCAGGCGAGGGCAATGTGCACCCAGAATTTGCCTTTCCTTCAGCTGCAGCACATTCTGGCCCTGAGGGAGATCTGCACTGTGGACTACCCCGAGCCAGATGATCACCTACCTATTCTGGACGTTCTGCATTCCCTGGTACATGTTGGTCGTGGACATCCAGAAGTTTGTGACCAGCATGTTGGCAAACACCGACACTCCGGTGATGGCACACAGACCTGAGACCAGACAGAAGGGCAGACACACATAGTAACTATGGACTCCAGTGTTTCTGGGCACCCCAAGTGTTATTTATCCTCCCCACGCCCACCAAGACCTCTGAGCGTATCCTGAAACCCAATTACTCACAGCACTGGGGAGGGATTGAGCAATCAGCGTTGCTTCTGCCTCAGGTCCCCATATAGCCATCGCTATTTTGGTACTTCAGTGACAGTGTCTTTAAAACTTCTACCCTGAAAGCAGCCCTTATTTAGGAAGAAACACAATCCCCTGCTCACAGAGATGTGGCCAAGGGCCAGGTCCGCCATGGCACGTGGGTACCCAACTCCTCAACTAGCTGGGACTAAGGACCGTGTTTTGAAATGGGTCAACTCAGCCAAGGGATGTCCCACCGCAAGTCAGCCACGTCATCGTTTTAGACACCCTCTCTTTGGGGAAAGCGCGGTGGGCTTTTCCAATAGCCTCATTGGCCAAATTCTCAGCCCACTGACTCAGATCGATAAAACAATAGGTTTTAAGTACAAAATCAAAGCTGTGTTGCAGAAGGTGGTTTCCTTGGTCCAGCTTGCACTTATTGTACATCTTGAAATTGTGTTGCATGTTTCATATTCCAGCAAAAGTAAGTGCTGTGAGGATTTTAAGTGGGGACATTTTCCTTCCCTTCATTAGGATATGGATTTGATTTGATTACTCATCTGCAATAAAGTGTGGGTAAACCTGTAAGCGTAAGATGATTTGCAATTTTGAGGTAGCTGGGCAACAGTGGGCATTCCTGCAGCCTCCCTGATAAACTAAAGTATTAAAAAACTACAAGCTAGGCTACCACAACCCTGAGAGTCTTCATAAAATTACTGTGTATAAAGCCTGAGACTCTTCATAAAACCATTATGTATAAATAAAGGATATAATAGTACGTCTGTAACAACAATATACATATAACAAATTAAGAGGTTTAATTTCTTTTTATCCATGGGCTGTTTTTTCAGCCTTCCATGTTCTGTTGCATACAAACTTCTGTTTTTCTTTTACTAAGCGGAGGTAGAAGCCACTTGTCCCCAGAAGCACAGGCTGGAAGACAAATCCCAATAACTTCCTGCAAGCAGCAACGCTTTGGGTTCCTCCAGAGCATCTGCTACCTATGACCACAAGCACATGAAGACCTTCCCCATCGTCAGTTCCAGGTAACCAAGACACCTCGTGGCATGAAAGACACGACACCACACACTTACCAGCGACAATAAACATGATGCCGGAGGTCAGAGTCATGTTGGCTTTTGCAGAGTCCTCCATGCTGCCAATACGGACACATTTCAGAGCAAAAATGCACACAAGGAGGCCAAGGATGCCCAGGACGATACCCACGATCATGAGGGCCCGCACAGCCTGGAACATCGCTGCAAGACAAACGGACAAGACCAACGCTGGGCAATTAAAATGAGATTCGTCAGAGCCTAGGAGGTTTTTAAAGATTTTTTCTGTCTAAAAACCAAAAAAAAAAAGAAGAAAACCCTGAACATATTATGCAAAGCAAAGATTATGCCTTGGAAAATGGGCACCAGATCTACTCTCACTGTTTTTTTATGGGGCAGCTCCGGAAATGTGCCTGGTTTTTTCAACTATTTAAGGTGTTTGACGGCTTCAACATAAATTTTTTATGTAGGTTCATTGGCACCAGTAATGATTTATTCAGCTGCAATTGAGCTGGTCTGAGTTGTTTCCTAACTGCAATGATTGAGAAAGCCTTTTTTTTTTTTTCCTCCCCAAGCAGCAACGAAAACAGACATCTCCACCCAGCTACCCACGGTGTTTCCAACTAATGTGCGACTCAAAGTGAATTTCTGTATGTTCCTGCTTTACAGTAAAATGCCTGGCACAGGAGAAGAGGAAAATCTCCTTGATAAACATTACGCATACATCAAGGGAGAGCAGCAAAGCTTCAGCAATGACCTCCCCCAGCATATCCTTTCCATTGTTACTTGTAATATCAGTCCTGCCCACATCCGCCCGCGCTCATTAATACAATACACAAATAGCCTAGCCCTGAATTTGCTTCACAGCCTGCTTGCCAAGGTGGGAAGGCTCGGTTGGAAGCAGGTTGTGATGCTGGTGGGTCACGCCGGATGAAGGTAGCAAAAACCCTACAGGCTCTTCTTGGCCGGAGTAGAAAAGTAAAGGGGGGGAAAAAGCAAAGGAAAGGTTGCACCTTTTAAAATGGAGAAGTGAAGTGAA
>JAHREE010150747.1:0-17476 GCA_033628505.1 Tringa tobata | reverse complement strand
GGTAAGAAATACGCGTGTCTCTTTAGACTGAGTAGCCTGGAAATTTTATTCCTCACAAAGTGCTTTAGGATATCTGCTCTTGCTTCGGATGAAAACTGTGCAGAGCTACAGAAGAGCTCCCGGGTTAAACCTGGTGTATCTTTTGTCCCTACCTGGCAGCCCAAGAATGGTGAAATATGGCCGGCACTCCGTAAAGCCAGAGCTCTGCCGCACGCAGCTCCTCCACAGTCCCTGATACTGGAAGACGGCTGTGACCGGGTTGTCATACAAGTCCTGCGTGCTCCACATATCCATGGCGGTGGACACCATGCACCCCGCAACGCCCAGCGACGAAACGATGAACCCCATCACCTGGCAGATGGTCGTGGACATGGTGTCTCCCCCAGAGCGAGGAGGTGAGACAGCCCCGATGAAGCCGCAGACCTAATGGGAGCACTGAAGTCCTCTTGACTGAGCCACCAGAAACGCAGCAGCTCTTATCAGATGCTTTCCATTGAGCGGTGTGTTTGCTCAAAGTGTTTTTGCAAGATAGTCCAGTTTCACTCTCACCGGGTAGGTTTGTGCCGCCAGGGCCGGAGATATGAGCTTTTGTCCTTTAGAAGTGCTTGTCCTTCCCCAGCTACGCAGCCACATTCTGTCAAGCCTTAGGAACCCACTTGGGACATGCGCCGTCCCCCCACCCAAACCCTTTGCTGTCCATCGGCCTTCTCCTGCGTGCCTTGGCACGGTGCAAAGGTGCTGAGAGGGGCAGAGGGAAGGACCACGTTCCCAGGCGAAGTCAGCACCTAGCCCGGGTCACCACCTCCCCAGCCCTCTGCTTATTCAAAGGGCGGGTAGTAGATCTGCCATCAGACCAAGCCAGGGACATCTCAACACTCGACCACCCATGTAAGCATCCACAGAAGAGGGACAGTGACAGACAGGGGTGCCAGCCGTGAGCTCTGCAGAAGGATGTGGGGCCACCAGCTCAACCCAGGGAACAAAGAGGGACATGATCACCCTTTGCAGCCACTTTGAGCATCACCAAGGTTGCCTTGGATGATGACCACGGCATAATCCCGGGCACCAAGCCCCAAACTGATCCAGAAAAGGTCCTGCAACCCTGTTCTCCTCCTACCTGCACCCCCATTATGCATCATGTGGCCCCAGTAGAAACCTACGTGTGGAGGAGGAGAGGCCACATGGACCATTTGGAAGGTGCTTGTCCATATTGGCTGGGGGCATGGTCCTGGAAAAAAGGGTGAGGAGTATAAAAATTAGGAAAGTAATTACCTCTTTGCACAGTGGAGAAGTGCTGGGCTCAGGGGAGCGATATAGATTCGCCGTGCCGCTCTGCTGGTGGAGCACGGTGAGTTACAGGGACCTTCCAGCCTTCTCACTCATCCATTCTCATCTAATGCCCCGCTCTGACTGATTTACTTCAGCCCTGACCTAGAAACAAATTCCCTCTTCATCCCGTCCCGACACCGCTCCGTGCCACAGGCACCGTCAATACCATCGGTGAAGCCACATGAAAGCCACCAGGAAGAGGGGAGAGGGTGATTTCTGTGGATGGATGAGTCAGTGGGGTCATTACACGCCAGCTATTGCTTCTTCCTCCTGGAGAACGACCACCCAAGACACCCCTTCTGCTTTTGTGGCTGTGCCACGAGCTGGTGGGCAGCAGACAGAAATGCTTTTCCCCTGGACATTGCTGCAGCAGCCAGGGCAAAATTCACACGTTTGTTAGCCACAAATCACAGCCACCAAAGCCCTCTTTGGTCAGGCCCAAGGTGTCTTTCCTTACAGCAATTTTACTCAAATTTAATCATTTCCACTAACTTGGCAAGTTTATATTAGGGGAAAGGCTAGCTCCAACGTATCTAAAATTTGCCAGCAAAAATAACAGTGTGAACTAAAAACATGTAAGTGAGCCCTCAAGAACCAGGGATGGTAAGAGATGGTCATCCTCAGGGATATCTCATCTTGGATAATGTTTCGTGAAAAATCAAGGCTGAAGAAGGCCTGTTGGGAGGACAAGAAGTGCTAAAACAAGTAACGTGCCCAGCTCTCCACCCCATCCTTCACTGCTCCACAGCCAGAACCATGTCCCAAGCCTGAAAAGCTGGTTGCACTCAAGCCCTGATGCTCCCCAGCCATTCTCCAGGACTCTTCGCCTTCATGCCCCAGGACTTGCCGCCTTCTTGACATCTAGTGGTAAGAGACCACATCACTCTTTTTCCAGACGACCACTTCGAACCACATCCCAGGGACAGAGGTTCCTCTGGGACATAAAACCTATTCCTAAGGGTGGTGTCACCTGCCAGCATCAGCGCACAACCGCTCGCAGGGCTGCAGAGAAAAATGGACCCATGGACTGGTCACAGCCCAAAAGAACCCCTGGGGAGGAAAAAAAAAAGGGGGAGGGGGAATACAAAGGGCAAACATTGTTTTTCCAGATTTTTTTTCCAAAAATTTCTATCACGTTTTACATGACTGGTGTTTCTGCTAAGCTAGACACCTGGGTGGTTGCATGAGTAGCAGTGGAGGTGGCCCTCCTGTGCACCATGTCCACTTGTTTGCTTTGCCGGGAGGGGAGCCACCACTCCTTACTCTAACCCTTCCTCCTGGTTTCGGCTGCGTGCAGTTGGAGTGGCTCTTCAAGGGATCTTCTCTCCTCCTCCACCATTTCACACTTCCCGGTCCCATTTCTGCCCCCAACACTCCTGTTGGAAACAGGGCCATCCCCTGGATGGCCCCTAATTATGCCCTGAGCTGGAGGTTGCCATCCAGGCAGTGCTGCCTCACCTTTCCTTGGAGGTAGGGTTTTCTCCTGCTGATGGGGGATGCTGCTTCTCATCATCCCTCTTACTCGGGGGCAGTGAAACCTCAGAGCAACGGTGGAGCCATCAAAGATCATCAACGGTCTCCAGACATGCAAAAAAGCCCAGCTAAACTGATCTACCTTTGATTTTGAGGGCCAAACTGAACCACATCTCTGAAGAGGACTAACCAGCACGGGGCTGTGCATTCCCTCCTGAAACCTCATGCATGCTCCCCCCAAAAATGAAGCTGAGCGAGCAACTTCAACAGCAAGGGTCATGCCGTGGTTCTTAGCCAAGAGGCAAGCAGTCATCCAACTGTGCTTAGCACTCCTGTCTTTGAAGAATTATTGTGTTTTGGAGGGGTTTCTATTTTCTCATCCATAAGGATATCTCCTAAGGTGCTATCCAGCCATCCCAGAATTAGCTGCTTGCCATTTCTCATGCTCTGATTAACATCACGCTTGTATACACCAGGAACTCAAAGCTCCCACAGACACTTTCCTCAGTGGTTGGTTGAAGCAAAGTTCTGGAGAAAAAAAATCACAAGCTTGTTTCCATCCTAACCCTTCCCCTAGCCCATTTTCTCTGCCTTTCTGAAATGTTCTTACTTTAAGCTTATTGTTCATGGTTGTTTCTGAACCGCTCATGATAGTGAAAAATATGTTTCCCTTTGCAAAAAAACCCATCACCTCATTTTCTCAGCACCCAGACAAATAACAGATCACACGGGAGCTCTATCTGAACCGTCAGCTCAGAGCACAACCTGAAAAGGGGTCGGGTGACAGAATAGCTGTAGAGCACATCTAAGCACATTTACTGCCATCTGACACTCATCTCCAGCCACCCCTGGGAGACGCCTACAGCCTGGAGTTGTTGAAGGATGGGGATCTCTCTCCAAGTATGTGCCTGTTGCTTGGTGTCCAGCAAGGCAGTTGAGTGCTTGGGCCAGAGGGCTTGCCACACCACGTAGTAACGCCAAGCAACATCTAAGTATTCAAGCTCCAACAGGGTAGGTTCAGGCTCCAACAGGGTAGGTTTAGACTGAACATTAGGAAAGAATTCTTCACGGAAAGAGTGGTCGGGCATTGGAATAGGCTGCCCAGGGAGGGGGTTGAGTCACCATCCCTGGATGTGTTGAAGAGACGATTAGATGTGGTGCTGAGGGATATGGTGTAGGGGAGAACTTTGTAGAGTAGGGTAGATGGTTGGACTCGATGATCCCAAGGGTCTCTTCCAACCCAGATGATTCTATGATTCTAAGTAAGAGACATGATATGGAGACAGCTCCTAACAAAGGCCAAGCTTCCTCACCAAGAAGCAGAGAACAGGGCTACCACTCTGAATATTGGGACATCTGTCGTGGTTTGCCCAAACTAGGAAATGGAAGGGTCCTTTGTGACCACTCCCCTCTACAACCTTTATTTCAGCTCATACTTGCTTTATCTGGCCAGGCGTTGACTCTATATTATCTCAAAACCGTTCACTGGGCCCATTGCAACTCCTGAATGTTATCACCGCCTCTCCCATAAAAATTACCCACAGCTCATGTTTACTTTAAAATTTGCAAATATAGCTCACACCCTGCCAGTCAGTTCCAGCTTGTTCAGACTGAAACAAAGCAAACCCACCCTTCTCTTTCTGTCCCTCCATTGCTTTGATGGCCACAGCCTCCAGGAGCGTATGGTACACTAGTCCACAGCAGGAGAAGGGCTTACTTCTGAAACTCAGTGGGGAAAAGGGGTCATGGAAGGCCTCCATCCCAGCTCAGACCCATTCTATCCCATTGGTCTTCAGGTGGCCCAGAGGAGCTTTGGAGGTCCCTCAGCAGAGCTGAGGTGCATGAAGCCCTTCCCTATAGAAAAAGCTGTAGCCCAGCCCCATAACTCCATAGCCTCTTGCCATTTCCCATGCTTTGCTCCTCTTCTGGCCCTCAGCCCAGTTCCTTTAGGATTATTTTTCATGTCTCTCATCCTTTCATCATGCAAAGGCACGAGACAATGGCAAGGATATGATGAAGGTGTCTAGCTTCCTGACATCCCCCACTGGGCTCTCTGCCACCTCTGCCCAGCCTGAGTGTTCACTGGGTACCAGGGTGCCCAAGACCTCTCTAAGGGTCTTACATTAGCTCTTTCCCCAACCCCACACCTCCTTCAGCCCGCACTATGAATGCAAACCCACTGCAGCCTCAGGTACCCCCTTGGTAGGTTACATCAAGTCTGCAACCTACCTGGGCCACCTAAACCCTTCTGTGCCCAAAACGTAGTCTCAGAAGACTTGAAGCATGTTACAGCAGTTGCCTGCAGACTTTTCAAAATTCGGAGATGAATTGAGTGGGTTAAAGGGTTTTAAGTATCGAGCAGAGCTTGGTTGAGACTTTGCCATGGCCGTCACCAGTGGAGGATCATGACACGGCAATTAGCTGTCCCCATCTTTACAAACTCTGGGCATAAAGCAGTTCCATGCTGTTTCTTTGGCCAAGGGACTGCCCTTTCTCCAAAATCCAGAGAGCAAGGATTTTACTAGGGCTATACCACTGAATGTATGTTGGTTGTACGAAAAAAAGAAAACCTAGTCATTGATATAGAAGAAAACAATCCAGTGACTCCAATATGGATTCACCTCGGGGAACAGCTACTCATCACCACCACCTTGCACCAGCAAAACTGAAAACAGTTGTTTTATGCAAAAGTCTTGACGGCCACGATTATATTCCCATGGGCTAGTTTCACTCTGGCCCCTCTAGGAACATATACACATTTACCAGTTGCAGAACTCTACCAGAGTCCTCTCAGACTTTCAAAGTTTACTATTGGAAAAGCAAAAATATCCTTATTTTTTAAGTCACCAGCTTTTTGTTCCACAGCAGAGAGGTGCCTCAGCCTTTCGGGAAGGGTCAAAAGGAGTTTTGACTTAAGAACAAAACGTCCTTTTGAAAATGGCTGAGCCAGTCTAGCTGAAGAGGTCTGGAAATAAGAGACCAAGACAGACGACAGGAAAATTATTGCACATGTTATTGTAGTTCAGCAAACTTGTAAGCAACTGAAAAACACTCCTTTTAGCAGAAAATACCTTGTGACTTCCACACTAGGTGAAACTACCAGCCTTGCCAGAGCTCAGTTAGTGTTATTTGTCTATTATTTGTGTGTTCAAATTCAGACCATGTCCTCCAGACAATCACAGTAGGGTTCTGCCAACACACCAAAGCGAACAGCAAAAAAAAAAAAAAAAAAAAGAGAGAGAAAGCAAAATCAGAACAAACAGGCTTAGTTCTCAAGTAACATATTTCACCAGAGACCGACTGTTTATAGCTGAGCAATGAGGGCGAGAGCCATAAACTACCTGTGTTATTTCTCGTTTTCATCTATTATCTTGATTTTCTCCTCAATCTATTTGAAATTAAAATTCCCAACTAAATTGAAGATAGATGATGGGCAAGACAAGTTTAATCTTTGCTATGGGAGTGAGGGATTGAGGGGGAAAAAAAAAAAAAATCCTTGGAAACCAAAACTTCATTGATGTACTCAGGTCACCTCGCTGCTTTGCTAGAGTCCTATTATTTTTATTCACTCCGGCACTATTGTTCCCAATATAAATTGCCATTGTCAGAATAATAAATTGGGGTTTATAATGGAAATGCTGACAAACCATTAACTACGGTGTGGTTAGCAAGGGGGGGTTCAACAGAGATCAAGGTGCGGCGCATTTGAAATAAACACCGGGATGATCCGCTTAAATAATATCTTTGCAAATTAATAATTTGATTTTTAGTACCGTTTTCCTGCCCTCCCTCCCCCGGGTTGGGATACAGCTGCCCTTGGCTGGCGGCGGGTGGGAAGAAATGCCCCTAGGAGCAGATGAATTCTGGAGACGGAGCCAATCTATAAAGCAACAGCAGTGGGGACCTTGGTTTTTGCACCAGCCCCTCCAGAGAACTGGAATTGTCAGACAATATATAACAGGAGGGGAAAGAGGGAGGGAGAGCAAAGGAGTAAATTCAGAAGAGCAAGCCCTGTTCTTTAAGGTAAAAAAAAAAAAAAAAAAAAGGAAAAAAATGTCCACCTCATTTTGTAGGGCAGTGCTGATAGAGCCACTCACAGAAATCATCTTGTTGGGACAAAAGTGGATAATTATTCACTTGGGCACACACTGGCAGAGCAGGCACTGATGCTCCAACACCACTGAGGATGAGGGCAGCAACTTCAGGGGGTTCACCCACTTCTATTTTTAAAGCTTGGACTTCATTCTTTGGGGTTTTTTGGTGGGGTTTTTGGTGGGTTTTTTTTTTGTTTGTTGGTTTTTTTTTTATCCCTTTTTGTTAGGTGACTGCAACAAGCCCAGAAAAATCACACAGGGTAATTCCACTCCGAGGTGGAATTTCTAAAGAATCCCTGACGTTTAGGAGAGGATGCCCCTTTCTGCCCACAGAGCTCGCCGGATGGGAGGAAGGACAGACCAATCTCCGTCTGCAAAACGAAGGATATCCATCCCCCCGCAACACTGCTGCTCATCTCCATTTCAGGAGATGAACACCCACCCAACAGACACCAGTCTGGAGGTTTGGGAATTGCAAGAAAAACGCCGTAGCTTTTCACTGTAATGCTGACTGACATCAGCAATGGAGGTATTTCGAAAGAACAAAAAAAACCTCCCAGATCTCCACTATGCTGGTTTACTTCAAAGATTAAAGTAGTTCCCACAGCTGAACGCTTGAAAAGTTTAATTGCTTCTCCTCTAGAGTTACATTTTCTGTAATTTTAAGCTTTCAGAACTGAAGAACTGAGGGAGCACGTGATGGAAGTGTGTGTGCGGGGAGGAGGATTTGCTTTCTACACCTCTATTTTCTTCCTCATACGGCAACTTTAATCTCTTTACCTGTAAGCAATTAGCCTGCTGGAGTTTCACCAACCCGTCCTGCCCCTTGCCACGTGCATTTTCCCTGCTGGGTTTTGCTGACTGTGGTAGCAGCGTGTGGGACACAAGCCTCCCACAAACATCCCTCATCCTTCATTCACTCGTACCCACCACCTCAGGCAGGATCACAGAATCACATAGGGTTGGAAGGGACCTCCGGAGACCATCTAGTCTGACCCTCCCCACCAAAGCAGGTCCACTCACAGCAGGTCCCACAGGAACGTGTCCAGGTGGGGTTTGAATGTCTCCAGAGAAGGAGACTCCACCACCTCCCTGGGCAGCCTCTTCCAGAGCTCTGTCACCCTCAAAACAAAGAAGTTCCTCCTCATGTTTAGGTGGAGCTTCTTCTATTCAAGTTTGTGCCCATTTCCTCTTGTCCTGTCCCTGGGCACCACTGAAAAAAGACTGTCCCCATCCTCTCGACACCCACCCTTGAAGTATTTATAAGCATAAAGCCCATCTCCTTCTAGGAGAACGCAGCTCTGCGCCCCAAAGTCCGTGTGGGCAAACAGGGGTGTTCAAAGCCACGGCTCCAGCAGGAGGAAGGTGCTCACAGGCATCACTGCACGGGGATGCTGCACCAGAGGCCAGTTGGAAACGAGGATCCAGAGGTGAGTGACAGGAATACAGCTGAGGGGATGAAAAAAACTCCCTCCTATGGGTGTCTGAGGCCCCAGCTGCATCGGGTTATACTGGTTTGATTTGCGCAGAGATAGGCTACTTGTGAAAGAAGCCCTTTTTGTGCACAATGCCTACTTCTCTGTGGCTCGGAAATGCCATTTTGCAGAAGTTCTGCAATGATTTGCTGATACAATTGGCTTCTTCCCTCTATTCTTGCTGTGTCAAAGCACAGAGGCTAGATGGATATAACAGTCTAAGTGCCTTTTTTCTCACTGTATTAAGGCAAGAAGAAAACCCAGATAATCCTGTTGTAACCTAATTGTTTGCACCCCTAGATACTCTGGGCACAACCAGGACAGGAATGATACCCGTGAAAGAAAAAACTGGAACCAAAGGAGAATTAGGGAGAAATCCAGCCTGGTGGTGTTAACCCGTACAGAAATAGAGTGAGCTGAACTGTGACATATCCTCTTAGAAAAGGATCTTCTCTGATGCCAAGAATATTAGCAGTTTCTGGTGGGAAGCCACGCACAGCCATGCAGCTGGGGTAGGAACACATAGACAAGCCAGGCACGGCACAGGGGACAAACCACCCCACGGAGCAGCCCCTGCCCCGGGTGTATTGCCTGGACAACACCCCAGGAACATGATACATAATCAGCTATGATGAGTTCTGCTGAACCTCAGCTCGGCCAGGAGAGCAGGGGTTAGGTTGAGGTACCTCCAAGGGACCCATCATCCAACCAGGGTGAGCGCCTGAGGTCCCTTCTGGCTGAAACTTGGGTTCCCTGCTCTGCACCGAAAACCACCGATCGCCACCGCTCACCATGGAGCTTCAGGCGACGTAGATGGGATGCGACGTGCCCGTGCCTCTGCCCTCCCACCTCTTTGCCCTCGTTGGCAAACCCTACCTGGCAGCCCCAGGATGGTGAAGTAGCCACGGCATTCGGTGAAGCCGGAGCTCTCCCGGACACAGGTGCGCCAGAGGCCCTGGTAGTTGAAGACCGCCGTCACCGGGTTATTGTACAGGTCTTGGGTGCTCCACTGGTCCATGCACGTTGACGCGATGATGCCTCCTATCCCTAAAGCCGACACCACGAAGCCCATGGACTGGCATATCGTCACCGACATGGCGCCGAGCGCTGGCTAGGGCAGGTCCTCGGCAGGCACAAGCCTCCACAAGCTGGGTCTGGGGCAGGCAGCCAGGGCAGAAGGGACTTTTAGCTGGAGGCACAGCCTACGTCACAGGCGGGAGTCAGGAGAGGTCCGGACCGCACCGTACAAACCTACCCTTTTTCCCTTTATCTGTTTCGGTGAGATAATTTTCCTCGCTCGGTACCAAGAGCCGTTTGTTACGCACGGCATGAATGCCTGGTGCTCTGTTTACCTTCTCCCTCCAGGCAGAGGTGCAGCCAGGACGGGCAGATGGGGACCAGTGGGACCTTCTGAAACAGCCCAGGGGAGAGCTGCCACAGAAGCAACTCCAGGAGGCCGAGCGCAGAGGTGCTTAAATCAGATGATAAAAAAAAAAAAAATTATGGAGAGCTAATCCTTTCCTTGCAGGGATGATGCTTTTGAGCCAAGCGGAGAGGCTTTTATGAGCATGACTCTACCTGGGGATCTTTGTTCAAGCAAAAGGCAGTGTAGTAAAGAGGACAGTGTAGAGCACCGCTGCAGCAGATGCTCGGGTGGACCTGGCTGCTTGGAGAGGTCAGGCTGGAAGCCCACAGGAAAGGCAGCAGTTGCTGAAGAGTGAATGGTGTGAACCTGCAGTTTGCTGTGGGTGGACCAAGAGAAGCAGAGAGACCAGGGAAAAAAAAATAATAAATGGAAGTAAAGATATATTCTCATTCGCTATTGCCTTTTTTCACCCTCGTTCAAATATGAATTTGGACTCGTTTAGATGGACAAAGGAGGAGGGCAGAGATGTCACTATGTATTGCTGTAAGACAAGAGCACCTTAGAGACCTAACCTTATCCCAAAAAGTTACTTTGTTGGGTAATGTCTTTTTTTTGCCCATTCCACTTCGTCCCTCACGGCTTCCTTCCTAGCCCAGTGAAGTGACATTGCTGAGGAGCTGCTTTCCTTCAGAGGGGGGAGATGAGCCCTGTTTCGGCAGTGCTGGACTCACACTTGGCACGTGGAGGGTCCAGGAAGGGACCATCAGAAGAAGTGTAGCCCAGTTGGGTGACGTTTAGGTGGTGGAAGGCGGAGGTCATCAGGGAGCATGAAGAACTGGACCAAGACCACCTGGCCACATTCACCCTTGCCCAAGGACCATCGAGTCTCTCAGAGACACTTGGTCTTGTGTGTAGACAGATTTCCCTGTGAAGCTGCTTCTGAAGAAGATCCAACCTGTTGTGTGAACACAGTGCTTGGGTCCAGAGATTATTTTGTTTCTGCGTAATTATTTTTTTTTTTTTTTTGAGAGAGAGAAACGAGCAGGCTGGAAGGGACCTTAGAAAGTCATCCAGTCTCTTCCCACACCCAAAGCAGAGCAACCTTTCATCTCATAGAGCTCCGACCTGCCATCAGGGAGCATCCATGAGGTAGATGTTGCTCTCACCTATAACTTATCCCAGAGTATCAAACTTGAATTCATTACATATCATTCATGAAGAGCAGTGCCTGAACTTGGATAATGAATCAGGGAAAAGTTAACCCCATGAGTCTCACCAACAGTCCTCTCTTTTGAACATAGTATTACCCCGGTTTCCTTGTTTTCCCCAAAAGAACAGCAGCGGTGATTCATTGCCACTTTCATAATCCACTCTGTCTCCCAGAGACCCTTTTTTGGGCATGGTGATACCCAGTCCTGGTGACACACCTCACCCGTTGCATGTCGTGGCTGTAGTTACTTCTTGGTATCGGTCAACACAGTTTAATCACGGAAAGCTTTCCCCGTATCACATGGCTAAATATAGAGCCAGAGACCAGAGTGCAAATACACTCCCTGTGTTTGTCACAACCTGGGTCGCCTGGTGACGAGAAAGACTCATGACAGCCAGGGACTGTTTGCAATAAATTAAATAATAGCATATATTCGCCTTGCATTCAGTCAACCTGGGAGGCCTGAAAAAAAAAAAAAAATCATTTCTGTTTTGGTACACCTCGATCCCTGTGTGAGAAGTGCCATATGCATGCAAAAGGGACAGATTTTGGCCAAGTCATCACTCCCTTTATTTCAATGACTGCCAGTTTACGGCAGTCAGAAGAGTAAGGTCCTGGTGTGTGAGTAGTATCATTCACAAACAGAAATTTCATAGCTGTAACCAAAAGGACAGGGTTTTTTTTTTTTTTCTACTGATGGCTTTTCACAGTGAAAATAATCAAGAACTGAACTCCTTCATCCACCTAAACTTACCAACTTGATGTGAGAGTGCCACTTATTTCCCTTGTTCAAAACTCCCCAGCACCTATAACAACTGTTTCTTGTGTTGAAGTGCAATCTGTGGCTCTCACCAAGGTCATCCGGGAGGATCAACCACCATCCTGGGCTCTTGCCTTTTCTGTTTCCCCTCCTCTGCCCACCTTTCACAGCCCCTCTCATCCAACCAATTCCTCCTCGATTTCCCAGGACTGAAATAAAACACATCCTGCCTTACTTACAGGTTTTCTGTAAAAGCGTGTTCCTAGACTGCAGGTTTCCCCACAGCAAGGGCTGGTCCACCCTCTAGTGAACAGTGTCAGAATAAGGTTTGGTAGGAAGTACAGGCGCAGGATTTTTTCATTGTAAGGGAGCAGATTTAAACAGCCAATAGGAAAAAAAAAGGAAAAAAAATGAGGGTGAAGGATGATTTTTGTTCATTTTTTGTTACTTAAATCAATACCTTAAATAGGTAAATTAAGCTCGCCCCAATCTCCTCCCTAGGTTTGTTAAACTTCTGTTATAAAACCAATAATAATTTTTTTTTTTTTCAAAAAACCTGAAAGAATGCCAGAGCAAACCACTTCTGAATAGCTGCCACCTCTGATATAAAACAAAAAATCACCATCAGGAGATGAAAATATCTCCATCAGGTCAAAGATCTCACAGCACCTCCTCCCAGGATAAAAAGAGCCCCATCAGAGATAACTCTACAGGAACACAGTTGTAAACATATTTTTGATGCTACAAATAAGATTAAAGCATAAATATATGTCTGTGAATATTCATATGCTTTGTGCATGCCACCAAACCTCAACAACAGCTTGATGCATTTCCCCTCCACCTAGAATAGCCCTGGTGGTCCTGCAGACAGAAGTGCTCTGGCTGTAAGGCCCTCTTTTCGTACTCTTTCCCTGGGTGTCAAACACATGCGAATTTTGCAAGTTAATACCTTAGGAGGTGGGAAAATGGACACTGAAGTTCAGGGAGATGTTACAATAGGCAGATGACCTAGAGTCTGTCTGTCTAAAGGAGTTAATGGCCTTTATGATGTGGGAAGTGTCACATGAATCACAGAATGACATGGGGTTGGAAACAACCTCTGGAGATCATCCAGTCCAACCCCTGCCAGAGCAGGGCCACCCAGAGCAGGTCCCACAGGAACGTGTCCAGGTGGGGTTTGGAATGTCTCCAGAGAAGGAGACTCCACCACCTCTCTGGGCAGCCTCTGCCAGGGCTCTGCCACCCTCACAGGAAAGAAGGTCCTCCTCATGTTTAGGTGGAACTTCTTACATTCAAGTTTGTGCCCGTTTCCTCTTGTCCTGTCCCTGGGCACCACTGAAAAAAGACTGGCCCCATCCTCCTGACACCCACCCTTTCAGTATTTATAGGTGTTCATCAGATCCCCCCTCACCCTTCTCTTCTCCAAACTAAACAGACCCAAGTCCCTCAGCCTCTCCTCAACAGAGAGATGCTCCAGGCCCCTTACCATCTCTGTAGCCCTCTGCTGTCCCCTCTCCAGCAGTTCCCTGTCCTTCTGGAACTGGGGAGCCCAGAACTGGACCCAGTGCTCCAGATGGGGCCTCCCTAGGGCAAAGCAGAGATGTGTAGAGACCCAACTTACCTTTTTCTAGGACAACACCCCTAGACGGACCTTGGGAGAGACAACCTGATGCTTGCTGGGTGATGGTCACCAATGCTGGCCACAGCACTGCCTGGCTCTGCTTCATCCTCCTGGTTTTTTCCAGATTGAAGTGGAATCAGGAAAATCATCCTCGTGCTGATGGAGGAAAGTAATCTACCAACGCTCCTCACAACAGTGGGGTTGTCAGCAAATGATGCTGCTGGTGGGTTTGGTATTTTCTGTGAAATGGGCTCAAAATGGCTATGGAAAAAAGATAAGCAAACCATAAAAATTAATAAATAACAGAGTACATAAATATTGTAGTTTCTCATTAGTATAATACAATATATCAATACCAATATATTATGATAATGAAAGAAACAATAAATTATACACAACTTAGAAATGAAAAGTTCTGGGAGAAGGCCAATTTTAAAGTAAACAGAATGGAAAAGGAGGATGCAGCAACAAATCCAGACCTGCAGCTTCACTTGTGCTGGGCCTCAAAGGACAGTTATTTATGGCAAAGACTAAATGGCAGTCTCTTCTCAGTTACCTCCCACAAAATGGCAGGAGCAAAGCCCTCCCTGGGTGTTTTTCTAAGGGCCTCATCAGGGATGATGCCACCAGCTGCTCCTGTTAGCCCAAGTCCCACCAGCTGTGCCCACCAGGTGTTCCCACTGCCCATCAACAATGCCATAACAACTTCGGTGAAAAATAATACCCCTTTGAGAGCAGAATTTGTGTTGTTCTCCATGACTTTGGCAATGTAGACTGGCTTTAATCATCACTGCTGCAAGCGGGTCCCCTCACGGGACCCTGCCCAGAGCCATCAGCCCCTCACCACCAGCAATGTCCGCTCTCCATCTAACACATCTCCTCACCAACTTCACCATCCCGTTGAACCTCCTTCTTCCGGCACAGTGGAGAAGATTTCTCCTGAATACGGAATTTGTCCCTGCCAAGGAGGACGCCTTGGCTGCCTAATTATTTTATTCATAAGCCGGCCGCCATTCCAAAGGCATCTAGGTGACCTATCTAAAGCTAAGTGAATCCCTCACCCCGGAGGAGACCCACTCTTCTTGATCCCTCCGGGGAGCCGGGGTTGGGTGGCAGAGGAGCTGCCAGGGGAGTTACGTGCAGCCGGACAATGAGGAACACATTGACAAAGTGTTCACATTATTGGCTGATAGGTCTGCATCAGTCACTCATTCACAAGCACAAGGTCTAAATTGCAGAACCAATTAACGGCACTAATAGCCCTTGCCTGAATTAATCTTTGAGACAAAAGAGGAGAGAAGTGGAAGAGCTATTAGCAAATCAAGCTGTACCATCCCTGCTTTATTGCGGGAATCTAAGTGTCTGTATTTGGCTATTATGAACTGACTGCAATTACAGCCCTCATTTAAAATGATTAAGTGGTTATAATTATTTTTCAATTAAAACTTAGATCTTCCATTTATACAACATTGCAGGCTTCAATTAAAGTCCTTTTTCTTTCCTTTTTTTTTTTCTTTTTTTTTTTTTTTTTGGGAGGAAAAAAAGTACCACTGTGCCAAAAGAATCTTGCATCTTTTCTGCCCATTAAGAGCCAAATAAGATGCTAATAACCCTTTTGTTTGCGTCCCTCCTTCCCGGCCTCGCTGAACTCCTACATGGCCAAGGAGATAAACGGCCAGGCGCAGCACTGGTGGTACCTGCCAGAGGTCAACAAAAAAGGGCTTGGAAAGTGGTGCTTGGCCTCGTCTGCTTCTCTAAAACAAGATTTGCCCAAGTGAAGCAGTGGATTAACCATTTTCGGGGCACGGCGGTCCTGTAAGTGTTATTGATAAGGGGGCTCAGAGGAGCCAAAACCCACTTTGTCTGGGATTTTTTTGCAAAGAGAGCTCAGGATGGGTTTCTTCCAGGTCTGGTTTTAAAAACTAATATGAGGAGAGAGAGAAGCCAAGATCTTCATATGCAAATTTCGCAAAGAGGGAGCTTTTTCTACTTTTCATTTCAAAATGACGTTTCTGTTTCTAACTTTTACTTACAAAAGTATAAAGATATTTAAAAGAGAAAAGGAAAGTGAAAGGAATGGATGCAAAAAAAGAGGTTGAGAAGAAATGTGTTGGTCCAGCCAAAATGTATTTTCCTGTGAATTTTTTTAACCACTCCCCCACCCCCCAAAAAATTGTTTATGCTTTCATTACTTACAGGAGGCTAGAGACCTCTAATGTTGTTACTTGCCCATGACTTCTGGTGCCAAGTTTGACTTGGGAGTGTTAGTCATCAGGCAAGAAAGGCAGTTACCATCAAAAGAGCCTGGCCACACCAAGAAGTCACTTCTTCCATCACTGGCTGGCCTCTAACGTGGAATGACATGGTAAGCTCTGCCCCAGAAATGCTGGGTACACTGGGAAAGTTTATACAGAGCACATTTTGCAATTAGCCAGGGAGGGCTGGGTGGTGGTGACTCAGCGGAGCAGGATCAGGAAGGGTTTGTAGCCCAGGAGGGTACAGGCAGCAGAGCTGCTTTGTGCTTTTCTGTTTTCCCAACAGTCAGAGCAGCAGACACAGCTTCATGCTGTCAGGGCCTTCAACAAGGAGCACTTTCCCTCCACAGTCTCATTAACTCAACCATGACACATCCCTGTACGTGCCCAAGCAAGATGAGCTTCTTTGGAAGGGTGAACTTCACGCAAATCTCTCCACTACTACACCCCTGCCTGTCCCCAGGAGGAGGGAACATACGGGCAGGAGAGCTTTTGTCCACCAAAAGACGTCAGGAGAATTCATTAATTGCTGGGGTTTTCCTTTATCCACGATAAGAAAACACCCCGAAGGAGCAGCACACAAGAGGTGGTGCTTGAAGATGTAGGAAAACCCCTATTCCCACCCAACCTCAACTTACTTCTACAGTCTTCCTTTTTTCTACTGTTGACTTTTTGGTCTTAAAACTAACTTGCGTTGAAGTGTCCCCAGACAAGGTTGTTGTCAAAGGAAACAAAAAGGCCAGACCAGTGGACAGGAGCTGGGACCCTTGAGTGGGTCTAGGGAAAGAGTGAATGACTTTAGCCCCTGCTCCAGGGGCTGCCGTAACCTATATTGGCACATGGACACCTTTATGAACTGAGCTGGCAGGTCTCTTGCTAATATTTCTTCTCTAGATTCATTGGTGTTTGGGAACAGGTTGTTTAAATCAAGTCCCTGGAGGGAGATGTCCCCTCGAGCTCAGTCTGAGACCCCAGGCAGAGACTTCTGCAAGCAAGGAAGAACCAGCAATAGGCTGCAGGTACAGGGTCTTGTCTTACTGGTACTAAGGCAAGCTAAGCACATGTGCAATTAAACACATCACTAAACAGTTGCATTCTCCTGGATCAGAGCTTTGCGAGGAAGGATCTGAGAAGTGGATGGATATAGCCTCGACAGGGTGGCTTTGAGTGACAAAGGAAACCTGTGATGTGAAGTGGTGGGAACTGAATGGTGCAGGTATTCTCCATGAAGCAGGTGGGAGAGGTCCCCTGGGACGAGCTCCTTCAAGCACACCGTGCCTTTTCATAATGCACTCGTCCATAAATCGATGCTCTTGCTGACAGCCAGCCTAGGTTCCCTTTTTTTTTCCAGGTTTGGATCGATAGGCCTTCTTTTCTTCCACCTTAAATAATTTCTTGATCACTTTGTGCTGTTTCCACTCGTGCATTTGCATACAAATATCTTGCGTGTCGCTTTTTGCTGTCTTCCTTCTAGGTGGCATGGGAGTTATCCTTTCATCTCACTGCATGAATCATATTCTCTAACCTTGGGTTGTATTTTTTGCACAACTTCGGCCCCCTCCAGTACGTCAGTGTTTCGTTACTGTTCTTACAGCTCGCTGCAAACCCTTCCTTTTGTGCTGATACAACACTGAGATTTGCACATTTAAGCACTTAAAAGCCAAGAAACGCAGAAACTGAGGTTAAAAGTAGAATAGGACTGCACTGTCTTGTCTGCATGTTCATAGAATCATAGAATCATTCAGGTTGGAAAAGACCCATCAAGTCCAACCATCTACCCTACTCTACAGAGTCCTCCCCTACACCATATCCCCCAACACCACATCTAAACGGCTCTTAAACACATCCAGAGATGGTGACTCGACCCCCTCCCTGGGCAGCCTGTTCCTGGGC
>JAHREE010150746.1:39148-58660 GCA_033628505.1 Tringa tobata | reverse complement strand
CTGGAGATCTTCAAGCCCCCCCTAGATGCTCCTGAGTGATGTGCTCTGGGCAGCCCTGCTTTGGCAGGGGAGCTGGACGGGATGATCTCTAGAAGGTCCCTTCCAACTCCAACAATTCGTTATTCTGTGAACTTAAGGCCATTTCCTTGTGTCCCATCACCTGTCCCTTGGGAGAAGGGACCAACTGCTCCTGGCTACACCCTCCTTTCAGGCAGATCTCATCACTGTGGGGCACGGTACAGATAAATCACGATTCCTCCACACCCCATACCCATTTCTGCTCTAACAGCTAGAAAACGCCCAAACTCACTAAACAGTTTTATTAAATAAGTGCAATAAAAACAACATACAGGTTTAACATCAGTGAGTTTTTCTCTTCAAACGACAGCAATAAAATCTCTAGGATTTAAATACCTTCTCTGCTTTATCCAGTACTTAGGAACCGCGTAATCTATACAAGGGCTCTCTCAGGGCGGTAGAACTCCAAACAGCGGCTGGAGATGGGATGGATTCCACTGGCAGGGACAGTGGCCACTCTTGGGGCATCTCTGCAGTGTAGACGGATGAAAGCAAGGTGGTTGCCATTCAGGTAGAGGATGGAAAAAGAGATGAAACAAAAAAAACCGCCCATGAGACAGGGGCGACAGTCTGTTCCTCCTTTAATAACGATGTACCCTCATTCTGGTTGAAGTTTTCCAGTCCCACAGCTGGGAGAACGTCTTTCCATCAGCCAGACCTGTGCCTGCACAACAGATTTACTCCACAACATTTCACTCCAGACTCCAGCCCACAGGGACAAACTTCCCCGTGTTTGTCACACCAGTGCTTCATCTGTCACCACAGATGAACGGGGTTTTTTTATGAACTGAAAGGAAGCTGCCCAGTGAGCTCATCCTTTAAAATCGACACCTGGTACCACTACGCACAAAGAAAGTCCTTCCACATCCTAAAAGATTTTACATTTTCTCACTTCTAAGTTGTTTCCAATTCGCACCATTGAGTAGTTAAAAATTATCTTTATACCTCACTTTAGAAGTGTATTTTTTTAGTCTAAAGATACCCAGCAATCTCACTGAATGTTATACACGCTAAAATGCTTCACCGATTTCTCTAAAATGTTGCTAAAAAGCGATTCTGGATTTGAAGAAAAAAAAAATAAATTACGAAGCCCTAAGTTGCAGGAATCTCCTACAGGACAGCCTCCTGCAGTGAAAAAGCTGCAGAATTATTGCACGGGTCCCTACAGCGTAATCCCTGTGCCCGGAGCCAAGAGAAAGGCAGCGACCGCAGAGAGAAGAGCAACAGGAGCTGCCCAAGGGAAAAAGCTGCCCAAGAGCCATCTGAAACGGCACCTCACACAGCTCCAGCCCTCCTGCCAGCAGCAGGAAACACCACCCTGGCTAGAATTAATAGCATCTGGGGGGGTAGGGTTTTTTTGGTTGTTCTGGCTTGGTTGGTTGTGTTGATTTTATTTATTTATTTAAAAAAATACCCATGTTTTAAAAGGTTATCCCGTCACTTTATGAAACAGAAAGCACACATCCTGCTACACGCAGGATTTAAGTGAGTATTTTAAGTACACTTGGCTTGACTGGCTCTAAAAGCCACAGCTGAGGAACAACACAGAGCTGTATTTACTGACTCCCTTACCTACTGCATTAGCCAAGCCAAAATACATGGAGGACCTTTGCAAATGGGTTTTTTTTTTTCACTGAATTTACACAGTGGGAAGCTCAGAATTTTATGTCCTAAAGACAAAAATGCTCTGGGCAGCAGCTCAGGAGCCTGCAGCCCACTGCACAGGCTAATAAGCTCTGAGGAAACTCAACGGTGATTTTCTTGCATATGGAATCAGGTTCCCAAATAGGAACCTGTGCCACTAAAGCAGAAATAAAAATACTTAAATATTTGTTAATATATATTTTTTCCTAATGTATATATATTTATTAATATATATATATTTACAGGAGTTAAAGAAATTACCTATACAGTCTTTCAAAATACAGGTGCACTGATCTACCTGTAGAATTCCTCAGCTTGTGGACAGACTGCACACAAACTATAAAAACTGCACATTACAAAATCAGTGCTCTATATACAAAATACCACATGTTCACTCTATGGTAGCAAAAAACAAAAACCCAATCCCCAAAACTTCTACTTCTATTACCACGATTGCTCATTCTTGTACCTGTGGTGGACATCAAGGTGGGACATATTAATTCTACCCTGGGAAGCTATTGCCCAAACGCTCCAAGTAGAACCACGAGAATCGCTGCTTTGGGTACAAAGCGTCCCACATTGTGTCTTAACAGAATTTGTTCTCTTTGAAGCTATTAAATGGCCACATGCGGCAAGTCTATGGATGTTTATTTTAACAAGATTTAACTAGAGAAACACAGTGTTAGAGCTGGATTTAGAAGCAAGCGGAGAACTACACTAGAGCAGGGATAAAGGTTTAAATTTATTAATTCAAGCTTTTCAGGGCCCTGCTAAGATTTTTTTCCTTTCTCTAGGGGCTGTATCTTGGGGATGTATTTCAGAATTAACTGTAAGATTTTAAAACACGACTTTAGTTTTTGCAGTAGCTCCATCCATACCCACTCTCATTACGTACCAAATGGGACCCCTGCGGTTCAGTTTAAGAGGACTAATAAGTATAACAAGGACTAATAAGGCACTTGGTGCTCAGCGCGAGGGGCCGTGCCAAGGGCTATTTCATGGTGCTCCCTGCACACTGGCCCGTCACATGGCAACAGCCAGCCCTCACGTTTTTTATTTGGTGCTAATTCTTGGCATTGAGCAGCACTTTGGGTGCTGCTCTGCTGCCTTTAGAACCCTAAACCTGAAATATGTGCGGATTCAGGCCTCCACAGCAAACCCGCCTCTCACCGTGGACGAGAAGCGTGAGCCTGGTTTTTTGGCAGAAAACTGTTAGCAATGTATTCCGCAATTGTCCCATTGAAGTGATGACCTGGTAAAGGCAGCTAGCACAGACATTCCTTCCCAAGCTTTCACAATGTGTAATTGCAAAAAAGTGTCACGCTTAGATCAAAAGATCAAGCGCTTTGCAGCTCTGTCCTGAAAGCCTGGTAGGGCTTTCTGCTCTTCCCCAAAAGAAAGCCAAAACACAGACAACTGTGGCTTTTGGATCTCAAGGAAATTCCTTCCTGATTCTTAAGGAAATTCCTTCCTGGATCTCAAACCCAGCCTGTTAGAGCCCCAGCCCCAGAGCAATCCCAGGAGCAGGGCTCACCTCAGCTGCCTGTAACCGCAGCTGCAGCGTGGCTCTGTTACCTCGATCATTGGGCCGATTTTCAACATGAGGAACCAGCCAAAGACCAGGGCACGGCCTCTGTGCCACAGAGGGAACGTGACAGCTCAAATCTCTCCCACAGTTGCGCATTTCTAGGAGCAAACCCTGGTGCTGCACAGGCAGGTGACACAAGAGCTATCAGACGAGGCCAGTACCGCTCAAGGATGATCAACAGCCCCACCAAGTCAAACAAAAAAGATGACAAGTTGCCCACAATTTTTAAATAACTATTAACAACTATATGTCCAGTTATTAAGACAAAGGAAAAAATACTTGTCCTGTCATCGCTTTGAGTATGTTTTGCCAGTGCTTTTATTGGGACCCCCTCTTGGGGTTGGGATCTTGCTTCCTATAGAGGGAGGTCGAGATTTTGCTCCTGAAGGACCCGTTTTCTTTAAATACTGGCCACCTACTTTGCCTGTGGAGAGAAAAGACAGATCGTTATTGCGAGCACATCTAGTCCCAGTCTTGAATTGTATCTACCGTTTTGGTTCTCAAGATATATTAAGTCTAAATGACTGATACCAGCAACTAAGAGTCGGCAGCACCCAGGCTAAGGCATGTCTCATACCAGGAGGGGTAGGAGTGAGTGGTCAGGGCTCCCTCCTTATCTCTAGGAATTTGCTCTGGAGTTTTAGCTTGACCCAGGCAGGATTTAAGTTCCTCCTGACCACGTTTCCAAACTCCAAGCAGCAGCAAACTAACCAGTGCTCTCATTAGGAAGCAGAAATAGCAGGGCTGCAGACAGACAGACAGCAGTGATGGCAGGTCCAGCTGAAGACTGGAAACTGCTGAGTTTATTCCCATTCACTAATGACAGCTGAAAGAGACAGTTCAACAGCTCTCTCCAGCTGGGGTAATTGTGGGACCCAGACAGGAGCAAAGCAAATATCAGAGAGAGGAGGTTAATTCCAGCAACGGCCCGAACACACAGCGGACAAATAACCCTGAAAAAAGTCTGAAGGAGGAATGGGAATGGGATGTTATTGGCCAGAAGAGTTTTGGTGCTGCAGGCAGTGAAAATAGCTTGTTTGTTTAACTCCTGCGTTCAGGAAATAAAAGGATTTTGCATGTGCTTTATTTATTAAGATGACTGTTAAAAAAACACCTGACATCAGCAACAATTTTTGCAGTCATAAATTCTGCCTAGTGGTCTGAACTGAAAAGGAAAAGCAGCACACAGCACTAATGATTCAATTCAGCTTGTAATTAGGATGAGATTAGCACCCTCTGATTGGACAGTAAAAGCTAAATCGGGTTCTGGGTTCTCTGTGTCAGCGTTTGGAGCTTTCCAGCACGTTAACTGTTTGGTGTCGCCGCTGACTGTTCCAGTCACGGTCACAGTACTACGCAGGAACCAGACTGAACTGATCAAATCATCAAATCCCCCCAATGGACTGAGCTGATGCCTCTGAAACCGCTGTTACTGAGAGGGTTTGAGAATCCACTCCCCGAGCAGACCCTAGGCCATTCCAGCAGAGGAAGTAGCAGTCAGGTTACACACATGCAGAAACCGTGTTGAACAAGCAATTAAGAGCCCTCTTGCTTTCAAGGATTAAATGCTTTTCTTAAGCAAAGGCAACACAGTAAACCCCATAATTATCATTATCATAAAATAGTGTCTTACCAGGCTGCACCAGAAGAGTTTTATTCATTGTGGAAAACCTCCGTTGATTCATTTTACAGCCATTGATGCCCATTAGGTGAGACTTCCAGGCCTAAAGTCAATTAAAAAGAAGTGATATTACAAAACCAGCAAAATTAGCTGATCTTTTATCTAGTCACTAATATGCACATTTAAAACACCCGGAAAATAAGAGCTCTATACAGATTTTATGGCAATAGCATTTTGATCTGCTCACTCATAAAAGCATGAATACCTTATGACTTCACAAGTGGAACAGAAATTAATATATCAATTTTTAAATATACCTTAAAAGGTACCTCACAATAAAAAAAAATAAATCCAGCCAGATGCTAGAAAGGAAAAGCAAGTGACATTTGTTTTGCTTTTTACATTTTCTCAACTAACAGCTGAGTTCAAATCAGGAAAACAAGGTACAAATAACATGGAAAATCTTTTCAACTATACATTAAGCTGAAAACGCGTGGGCAGGACCAGAAGGCTCTGATAATAGCTGAAGCATTCAGCAGCCTGAAGGAGTAGGAGCCGCTATTACAAGAAAACATGACAGATGCGTTAAACTAGAAGCTACATGAAGTCTCTCACTTACAAGAATAATTTGCACAGAAGCAAGAAAAAAAAATATCCCCAAATGGAACCACCACATACATTTCTCAACAAACCTTTCAGACTTGGTTACAATATTGTCTGAGCTCTTCACGCCGGGCAAAGTAAAAAGGATTTAGACAAAACTTCATTTTGAGAACAAAGTGCTACTCAAGGGTCATGTCCCATTGAAAGGAGACAATGACACAGGTGACACCAGCCATTGACCTTCCACTGGCTCTGACACCGAGCTTAGAGCTGTTGGCTGCCTCCTGGACAGACTTCTTCAGAAAATTAAATCATACCCACAACTACTTGAAGATGATCATAATGTAGTGTTACTGGATTCACACAAAAGACTGAAACAGATATTTTACATATTTTTCTGAACAAATCACCTTTTATATAATACCAAGATACCCTTTCAATTGCCAAAAACCCATTTTGGAGCTGGCGTGCCAGAGATTTCATAGCATCAGGCAGTTACAGGGAAAAGTGTGTAGAAAGCAGAGGGAGGCCTTCTCAACTCTCTTGACCCTTACAGCAGTTCTTGCTTAATCTCTTGAAGAGAATTTTTTCTTATACCCCAAATCAACAGCACATTAATCCTGGCTGCCCTGTTGGAGGCACTCAGTCTTGCTGTAGTATTTTAAGCTGCACTATGTCAGCCCTAGTGTTTGGAGGGACAAGTTAGCCATCCCAGACCCCGGCAATAATCCAGGCAAGTTCCTAAATCACTGGGCATAAGGCAGCGTTAGGAGAGGACATGGATTCAGTCCCAGTGACACAACAACGTCAGACCCATCTCGAAGGCAGCCTCACCTCCTCTCCTGGGGGAAAGTTGTCATGGCACAACGGGCAATGGTTTGCCACGTTCTCTGGTTTGGCAGCTGAAATGATCAGAAAAATAACGTGAGAACAGCAAAGACAGGCTAATTTCAAATACAGGAGGAGAAGGTGCACAACAAAGAGCATAAAACCACCCCATGGCTAAACCAGCTCCTACCCTATTAACTGCTCTCAAAGAAGCCCTGTGTTTAACCGTCTACATCGAAACAAGATCAAAAGGAACAATAGGGCTTAATCCACAAGGATGTGGTAGCAGCTTTCTGTTCTCCTCACTCGTCCTCCCCACGTGCATTCATAGAAGCGAAGTATTTCAAGCACTGGAAAACTCGGGCATTTATTCCAAAAGTGTTCCCTCCTGAGGATTCACTTTGATTTCTGAATCCATAGAGCAGCACCTCAACAGGAGTGCTCCAACTCCCCAGAGATACACAGGATCTGAAAGTCTGACTGACTTGATTTTTGAGGTTCAACCCTCCTGTTCGAATCTACTCACAATTGCAAGTCTTGCTCTTAATATGTTTGGGCAACTCCTCTTTTGGCAGGGCCTCACTGCATCGCTGACATTTCCCAAAATTGTCCTTTTTATCACAATCCATCAACAAGTGCTCGGTCAGGCTTGCGATTTCCACCACCTGCAAGAGGATGAGAAGGACCCAGAGGTTTTGTACTGTACAGAGTAAATAACGATAGGATTTAAAAAACTGCTTGTGTGGTTTTTGGAAGTTAAATCTCACTTTCCAAAATGACAGAGGGAAAATGAAATTTTAATCCTGTTATTAATACAATTTATAATGCTGCTCTTTTCGAAAAGCGCTGCCCAAGATCACTCAGTTGTGTTCAGCATTCACCTACGTTAGTGTTAAGTACCTCAGAGCACTGTTAATGTCTGGTAGTATCCCTAGGCAGTGTCTGCCTCACCTGTTTGCAGTGCTCACATCTGGTCAGCATCGGGCAGTGTCTCCAGTAATGGAGATCCAAACCTTCCTCTGTGAAGGATTCGTCCCTTTCACCACAAAAAATACATAAACTAGGAAAAAAAATACAAAGGTCAGTAACTTCACAGAGTGAAACTGATGAACCCTGGTTCTTGTAGAAATTATTCTGAAAAATAGCTATCATCTTGGTAAATCTTATTTTCCCTACATAGTGCTGACCTTAGGATAGGGCATGAAAAGATACTATTATCATTTATGGTAAATACAACTATAAAGAATTTGTTTGTACAGAAAGACATAATTCCACAAAAGCACCAAGAACAGCTCACTGAAACTGGCTTTCATGGCCCCAGAATTTCTCTATTGCCTTATCCCACAATACATGTGAAAGCTACAATATGTCTTTGCCTTATTTTATACCAGCAGCTGAACATCAAACTCTGGCACCTTCCTAACCCACAAGCAACTGCTCAGAAAACAAGTTCAAGGTCACACTATCCAAGAACTTTAAAAAATCACCATCTGGTATTGCCCGGTGATATTCCCAAATCCGTTAGAAAATATTTTCATTTTCATTGTTTAAATTCCAAAGGTATTACCTTTGATCTACTGGAAAAATGTTATTAAAGTGATTAGCTTGCAGGTTATACTAAGTACTTAAGGTGATTAGAAGCTGCTCATCTAACTTACTTATCCAAGTAATTTGCGACAGAGTAGTGATTATCTGGAATCTCTGCTGCTGCAGTTGGTGGGCTTTCATTTACCTGGTACCCTGTAAAAAGAGAACTATTAAAACCAAGATCACATTTTAATTCAGCTTTGCACATGCCTAGAACCTGCTTCTCTGGATCCTAACAGCAAAAAGCCCTACCAGAGGCATACCACTGCCATACTGGTAAATGAGCACTGACAGACAACAGACCTGCAGGCAGCTGGGGGGAAACTACTGCTTTAGTCATCTAGTGAGTATTTATACATGTAGTAGGTGATCTACCTCAGGTTGGGGAGAAACCTAAAGTGGTTTCAAGCCAAGACACACTCATTCCTTAGGAGAAATTAACTGGCAAATTTTCTCCTGTGAAATGGTTACCTCTATGGCAGACTGACACTCAGCCAGGCTGATGCGCTCTGGTGTGACTTGAACTGGGATCAGTCAATAATCCATTGAGCATGTGCAGTCTTTCAAAGACATCTTGAAATATTTCTACATTTCTTTAATACTATTTGAATTACCTACCTTGATACTTTGGCTTGTGAAAATCAGATTCTTTCTCCTATTGAACAAAGAAATTTAAGTCAGAAATTTGCTTAATGACAGTGACTCTTCCCAGAAAGAAAGCTAACAGATTACATCCTGATTTTTCTCTGGAATTAAAAGCTTAGCAGCAGAGCCAATGCATTACAACATTTGTGCCTCTGGTCCTACAGCAAATCTCTCATGTATTGAGGCAGTGCTCTTCTGAGGATCAGAAACAGCCCCGCTTCCAGGCACCGGGGCAGCTGACTGCGGGTCTAAGGGTCAGATTTAAAATTTTGTGGAAGTGCAGCACAGCGTGCTTCTGGAGGGCCCTGGCACACCGTTCCTGTACTCTGGCTGACACAGACACACTCAGACTTGTAGAAACACCCTGAAATTTACCTTATGATAGACAAGGCTGTTATAAAAAGCCAGTCAGTGTGTGTTATGGAGTCTCTCCCTCTCAGTTTTTTTTTTCTGGTTTTTTTTTTTTTTAATTTTATAAACAGAAACAGTAATGTTGATTCTCTAAGCCTGTGATACCCGAGGAAAAAAAGGATTTAAAAAAGTAAAAATCAAAACGAGAATACCCTAACCTTTCCAGCTTGAACTTCTGCTTGTATCTCCCTCAGAGCTGCCAGCTGTCCTTGCAGGACTTTTATTTCTTCCTTCTTCTGTTTCTCTGCTTCTTTTGTCGCTGCCTTTCTCTGGGTCTGTCAAGAAATACTCTTTCCATTACAAAAGTTTTTGACCCATCTGTCATACAGAAGAGATTGCAAAACACATCAGCATAGAATAAACAGTGAATGCAGCATCAGAAATCTCCTGCTCAGTGCAGTGATTGGTCTGTCACAGTAAAAAATCTCCCTCCTCCCAAATTCCTCTGCATTAACCTGAAAGAAACACACACCATTTCCTCTGTGCTGACTGCTTCCAAGGCAAGCCAGCATAAAACAGTATTTGCCAAAATGATCATGTATTATTTCCGAAGTACCACCTCCATATTCTTTGTAGGCTTTATTTGGAAGAGTGAGCACATGTAATAAACTGAACCCCAGTTTCTCACTCTCAGTAACGTCAACAACACGCCTTCTGCTACATGTGCCATTTTCCGCCTAGTACAGCCATGAAATCAGCCTATTTCTCAGAGCAATGCAAAGTTTAAAGTAGCTGCATATGTTCTACCATCTCATCACGTACCCTGAGCTCAGCTTCAGAAAGTTTACCATCTATTTTAGTAAATCCATCAAAGAGTGTTTTATAGAGAACAGTCTTGCGAACGCTGGCGTCGTCGGGAGGGAGATACTCCAGTACAGCAGCCCTGTGCCTCCTGTACATATCGAAGATAATCCGCAACGCCACATCCCGAACCTCATAAACTCTGTGCTCCAGAGCTCCTGTTGCAAACTGAAAAGAAAGAACCAAAATTATGCCTCTCTTTTCCCACATGGTTTTTAAGGACTTGGTGATTAATCTTCACACAGACAGGTTTTTCCAAACACCTTCGGACCCAGTGATTCTTTCTTTATTGACATCTTGTTTCCCCACAAAGTTGTGAGTTGCACCTCCAAGAGGCTCATAAATTCTCTTTAGCAATTCACCAAGCACCCCAAAACAGACAGACAAGCCTTAATAAAGCAGCAACAAAACCAAACCTCGCATGTTGTGAACTCAGACTCTTACCTTCATGACATTGCTGATGGTAAAGCCAGAGTTCTCTGTTCCCAGGTCCTTCAGGAGATGTTCCACTAACTCCACCTGACTCATCGCCACGTGTGTTGGGGAGTTGCGTTTTAAGGGTTGAACCAAATGAACTGGGATGATCTGAAGAGGTTTAACTTCACTACAGAGTGCCATTTCCTACAAACGTACAGAGAGCCAGGGTGCATTTAGGAATGCTAAATGCGGACAATTAACTGTCTTTGCAAAGTAGAGTTATTCTAAGTTACTTATAACAAGAGAAAAGAAATAAGCCTTCTCTGAGGAGTAGCTGCTTATTTGTTACTTTAGCAGCCAGCAGTTGCTTGCAAAGGCTTTAAGGAGAAGATTATACAGATGTTTGGTCTTTATCTTTGGCATCAGAGTGAAAGCTACTGAGAAATTGATAAAATCTTAGATGAGCTGTAGAACTGGGTGTAAGAAAAACATCAAGAACTCCATCTGACACTGAACTATATGAGGGGGAGGTAGATGAGAAGCATCACAAAGGATACAAATGCATCAGGATGGATTTCAGGAGTGCTTCAGAAGGCATGTGTCATCCTAGAATTTCTCATTTTTTCTATTTTGCAAAGAACCTTAAGGGCTAAATTCTGCTGTTATTCAAAGCTCAATGTTTATTTCTTTGCAGGTTTAATAACCGAAAGCAGCCCTGCTCCCCGCTCCTGTCAGGAGAGAGATGCTCAAGCAGAGGATGGTGTCCTGCACTCCCTCCTCCTGAGGGCCTGCGCAGTTGTCACCAGGCTGCTTTGGACACACTTATTTCTAGAAATATCCAGCAACTTCCCTAGAGAAGTGCTTATTCAGGCAGTGTATCAGCTATTTGCAGCGATACAAATACAGCGATACACATTTTCCTTCTCTGCAGGCCAGGTTCTGTTTACAAAAATACACTTGTAACCATTTCCGATTTCCTTTCTCATTCAATTACAAAATCTATTATAAACAAGCCAAGCAGCAGTAATAAAGTCACCGGTCACCTCTGGGGTTCCAGTGACACACCAGGCCACTTCACTCCATAACGCTGTTAGGATTTTATTTATGTCCACAGTGAAAGAAGTCTTTTCCCTCCAGGTGTGGACGCAAACAAGGGTAAGTGACCCAGAGCCAGGACCCACTCTGCTCCTGCGACCAACTTAACACATTTCCACGCAGAACTACTGTTCTTCTTCTAAGTTCTACAGGACAATAGAGCCTTTGTCAGCGCTGAGCAAGGCATGGGCTGTGTCCTTAAAAATGGGCATCTTTTCTATGCTTTTCTAAGTTGATTTTCAAAAGTCGACTGTCAAAAAGGCAATGAAATCCCACCACGGCCCAAGGAGTACAATGTACCTTCCTGCTCTCAGCTCTGCACATCATTTGCAGCTAAGAAGAAGAATACGAGTTACACCTTTCTCGCTACGTCCCCACACTGTCCCCAACAAAGGTGCCAACACACTGCTAGAAAAAACACAGTAAAGATAGTAAATTGGTGCTACCACTTTGCCTGCCATAAAATGCATAATCCTTTACAGCAGCAAACTCTGGACTTGAAATCAAGCCTTTGTCCACCTACAAGCTCTGTGACATTCTTAATGCAAAAGAATTTGAAGAGAAACACCTACCCGAATAAAGTTAGAAGCCAGAAGGCGAAGACGCGATGAAGAGTCTCCTGTTCTAGACAGCAAATCTGGAAGCGTTTTTTCCACACAATGAGAAGTTTCTAGTTTTCCTAGTTTATGCTTTGGTATATATTGCGTAATTATCATTTTTAAAAGTTTCAGGGAAGCTTGAAAAACCTAAGTTAGAAAGAAAAAGGAAACACTGAACAAAAATACCATACAGATCCCTGTTTTCAGACAATATCATACAATCTTTTCTGTAGCTCTAAAAACCGGCAGCACCAGGAATCTGGAATTACAGTAACACTCTTGGTGGAAGCTACTTCAGATCTCTGTCCTCCAGAAAACATGTTGCTAGGGCTTAGGCAAAAGGCTTCAGAATTTGTTTTATAAAGAGTAACACAGCTCTTGATTTTTTTTCTTGTCTTCTTCCCTAAGGCTTACTTGAAGCCTAAGTCCCCTTCAGCTAACTATAGACTCTCAATATGGAAACTAAGTTACTTCATTACCAAATTTCAACCTTAAAAAAAAAAAAAGCAAAACCAAAGCCCACAAGGCTCAACTGCACCACGCATTTACTGCCTCAGCAGTTGCTTCTGAAGCTCATTACTCAGCCCCGGACAGAATTTTCCGTGCTGCTGAATGCCTGACATTGCCCAGCCCTTGATGTTAACTAAAAGCTGACCTTCCAGTTGGTTTGGGGTTTTGGGTTTCTTTTGTTTTTTGAAAAACTTACTCAACAGTTTACAAACTATTTGTTTGAAGTATCTTAACCACGTGCTTCTACTATTTTGGCTGCTAGTTTTTCACGAGAGCATTTATCACCAAACACACCACAACTTACTGAGGACACTATGTCTTTGGTTGCCCTCCTCGCAAGAAAGATGGCAGCCCTCAGCATGTTCCTTAAATCATCCTTTGGGGTGTTTACTGACACTTCCAGCAGCTTCTTATATACCGCTAGTAACGCATCTTCTCGATAGGACCACGTTTTGGAATATGCTCCTGAAACCTGAACACAGAACCACTTTAACTCTTAGAAGGCCAACACTGATACTTCACTGTTTATTCAACATTTATATACAGAAACAGCCTCAAAAGAACACATGAACTTAAGCATGAAATCCCTAGGTGTTTCCTACAGGAACCCAGCATTTATTAGAAGAGGTGTTTCTGCACTTTTTTTTTTAAAAATGGTGAGTAAAAAGGATTAACAAGTCAAGCTCAAGGAACCATTTCAGACACAGTAATGGTTTCTCTCCCTACAAAAGATCATTCACAGTGGAAGTTATGGGTATTCTGGTAGGGTCTGTACACTAAAGCATCTGCTGACACTGATTAATAGCTCATCAAGCAATTACTCATAAAAGCTACAGCGTCATACAAGCATTGAAAGCAGGCCCCCATATATTGAATTTTAATCTCAGATTCATAAGTAATGGCTCTGAACACGTAAAAATCATATCAGCAGGTCCTTGTTGGCATATCAAATCAACTCAACACAAGTGGCAGCAATCTATGAGTTTATTGAGTTGCTCTTTACCAAAGCTTCTCCAAACACCTCAATAGCGGGGCTGGCCTCCCTCAGCGCCTTCTCCGTCAGCGGTTCTGGCTCCCCAGTGATGCCACTTCTCGGGGTGTCACCGATGTCCTCTGCAGCCACCGGCGGCTCAAGGTAGGCAACTGCTTCAGCAGGCTGTTTGCAGAGAGCTGGAAGAGGTCTCTCATCATAAGGTAAAAGTTCAACCTAAGAGAGAAGATAAAATTTTCTGTTCTAGAAATGACTTAGATGTAAGGTCATTTCACCACTAATTGGATTAACCTCAATGCAGGTTTCCCCCCTGTCAAAGCAGTATCACTTTACAATGAAGTACAGATGTTGAAGTTCCCATAGTGACATTGTGAAAAAATGGAATCAGTGCCTGTGAATAAAACTTACTTCTTGTCTACAAAATGTAATAAAACACACACAAAATGCCTGTTGTGGAAGTGCACACATCTACAAAAGACACCACCTGTTGATAGGAGGCCAGCAAGTCATAAAGTTTTATCTGTTAAATTATCCCATGTGAACATCCTGTTAAGAGAGAATCCGACTGCTATCAGTGCCAGCACAAGTCTCCCTTAGCTTCAAAACCTGAACATCAAGCTAACTAGATACCATGACCTTCTTCCTCTCTTTAGACACAAAACCAACTCTTACCCTACAGCCACATTCCAACAAATTCCCTTGCTGCTGTGGATTCATCCAACATGATCTCTAAGGAGATTTATTAAGCCATTAATGGAGCAAGCAGAATTCAGCTTACACTGTATCAGCCATGTTACCCCCAATTAGTCATTTCATGTCTATTTGCTTCCATTCATCTATTTGTAAATCAGGTATAATCCACTTTTTCCTTAATCTCAATGAACATTTGTAAAAGCTTCAAAAAAAAATAAATAGGAAAGAGCAAGGCCAACGCCAATTATTGGATGGGCACTGCTCAGCAACAGCCAGTTTAGACAGCACACAAACCACGAGAATAATGACCCAAGACCTTGCTGTTATGGAAGGCTGAACACAAGATGATCTGCTGTGACAGATTTCTGCAGTGACAGAGGTAAAATACTCACATTTTTTTTGAGAAACACTTCCCTGGAGGTTGTGGGATGAGTCACAGGAGGAGGGGACGGATGGGGAGCAATGGGCTCAGCAGAAGAGGGATGTGCTGCTGGCTTCTCTTCTAGCAAAGGCTCTGCCTTCCACGTGTCTCCTTTTTGTGGTTCTTTGTGCTCAGAGGGAGGTGAATTTGTAGGTTCTGTGCGCTGAGGGTTGTCAGTATAAATCATAGATTCCAAAGGCAATTCAGGTGGTTTTCGAATCTGAGAAAGGGAAGAAGATTTTGTAGAGCAAAGCTAACAATGTACTAAAGTCACAGCTAATACAGCTACAGCTCTGAGAGTCAATGACATTCTGCTGCTTTCAAGTAAGTATCAGACCTCATTTACAGACCTGTAATCACTTCCACTGGATGCAGCTTTATGAAACTATTGGAGAATCAATCTGTGTGGATGTATGTGTGGTGAGATTATAAAGCTTCCCATTCTGAGAACAATATAAAACTCTATTTTATCCTGTTAATTCTGTATGGTTAGCCACAATGCCAGAATAAGCCTGTTATACCCCTTCAAACTACGAGAAAGTATCATATAAGTCTGCATTGGGTAGCCCTGAAATTATGCAAAACATCCAGGAATCTAATGTCATTTGTCAAAGACCTCAACAGTTTAATAAAATGTAATTCATGGAGAATTGAGTATGTTCATGAAGTGCCACGTGCAAGTCCTTGGTCAGGGAAATCCACAGTCCAAACAGAAAACTTTAAATCCATATGTAATTGTCATAAAACACCTGTGCAACAACTCTTATTCCCTGAATTTATCTTGGTAGCTCTGCTATTTCTATTTACAACAACTGCATAATAAAATCTCCTGGATTAGGAGTAAGGGTACCCACCATCAGCTCTGCATCCAGCAGGTCGTGCAGCTCCAGCTGCTGGTAGACCTTCAGGCGATACGCTTCCATTTGCTGCTTCTTCTTTTTAGCAAGATCGTAATCCTCTTTCTCTACAGCACAGCGCTTCTCTACCTCATACCGGCCAAGCCGCTCCCCCACCTAGAAGACAGAATAACGAGCTAGTTTGGAATCACACTACTGGACATTTGTCTATGTTCCACTATTTCCAGCCAAATTGTTAAATCAAGCTATCGGATTTTAAAATTACTGTTTTGAAAATATACTGGCAATCATTATGATTCCACATGAATGCCAGGGTCCCTGATGGACCCCTGAAACACCGTTTGGCTTAAGAGACAAACGGTCTCTCAACAATACCTTCTGCAGGTCAGCAATGGCTTGTTTGAGTTTCTTGGCGTAGTCGTAGCGTTCATGATGGGCAGCTTCGCGCTTCTTCTCATCCAGTCTGCGTATTATCTGAGCAACTTCTGGGTCCTGGTACATGTCAAAAGCCAGATCATCCAGAGGTGAAATGGCATCAGGTTTCCTGAAGGTATAAAATGGGTAAAATAGACTTTCAGCTAATCCAAGATAGACCAGGATGAGCATATATCTGCTCTTTCACAAGCAGGGAACTAACAAAATTTAGAGACCGAGAACTACTTTAGACTGAGCAGGCGTTTTGCCAGGATAGATGCCAAAAAACATCCTTACCCAAGGTAAGTTCCATCCAAGGCAGGATCATCTGATTTAATTCCTAAGTAGTGGTCTATCAGCTTCTCTCTGGAAGACTTTGTAGGAGAGGAAAACATATCTTAATGCACATTCATCAAGCGTGTGTTCAGGACAGAAATTCTGACTTGCCACAATCACCAAACACTACAGAGCTTATAACAGTTATGCTTTGGGGCATATTGAAATTTGGAGAGGCTGAAAGTGTGAATGTTCCAATTGATTACGGTTTATTTTTTGTATCCACAAATTAGGCTCAATTTTTGAGAGCTTTCTTGCTTCAAGGTAACATAAAAAATAAAATAAAAATCAATACCTGGCAGCTCTGCTACAGTACAAAACTAGAAGAAAGATGCGCTCCATTACCCCAAACCCGTGTGGCAACAGCAACGAGAGAGGGATGCTTTGCACTTACGGTGCTATTGCTGTCGTCGCTGCAGTCTACTGGGTCCCCGATGATGTTTATAGCTACCAGGGCAACCTGGGATAGGTTTGAAGAAAATGTATAAGCATAAGGTCATTACTTTTTCCATATCTTATGAAAACTGAACAACAAAAAAAAAAGGACCAAAAAACAGTACAAAAAAAAAGAATAGGGCCTGTGGTCTCTGGGGTGGTGTGGAAGCAAAGAAAAGCATCAGGTGCTAAATGTACTTCATGCTTCATTAAAAATTGATTACCGAATCGACAGACCACATTGTGGAGTCATCAGTTGTTCCCTTTTCTGCTCTGAGATGGAAGTGAGAAAAGTCACTGCAGAATTGGGGCAGTTATCTGCTTTTTCTGTATGGGGATGGCTGTACAACACCTCCACTTAACGCCTAGAGACCAGAAGTGGTTTTCTAGCTGCTCTCAGAGGAGAAACTTTGTCTCCAGCACAGAGTCTGTGGTGCAGAATGAAAGGCAGTAATGGAATGTGCACTCGACTCCTTCGTTCTGGATGAGTTGCATGCACTTGGTCATGATTCCAAGTCACTTACAACCTCTTATTTGTATTTTATGTTTTAAAGAAAACAAAAATAAACCCAGGAGCTTTCAACCAACATTTTTAGCTTCTACAAATCAAAGGAGCAGATTCCTATGCCTGTTCTGTACTACTGAAACATCACCTAGATTACCAAGCAAGGACTCTTGAGCCAACTTACCTGACCATATAAGTTGTATTTATTGACATAATTTTTATGGAAAATCAGCTTCAGGTACTGGCCAACTGCATCCATATACACAGATTTTAACTCTCGTGCTTTGAAATCAGTCTTTTCATTGTCTGAGAGAGGGACATAACTGCGAAGGAAAACATAACAAGTAAGCAGGGGAAATGTACAAATGCACAGCTGTATCTTTGCCCCTCAGGCTGGTACTTTGATAAGGTTCAAAACTCCCTCATAACTGAAACAACGCATGCTGCCTTTCGGCAAGTGTTCCTCTGCATCGTGCCTCCTACACCTATGTCTTCAGCTTTGTTACAGATCTAAGCAAGCACAGAATCTCTTTACTGCTTGCAGCAAAGCGTAGCATTGTCGCGTGCAAAGCATAATGAGTATTATTGCCTCCTGAAGCCTTTCTGATTAAGGTAGGAAACCCATTTAGAGCTTTCTGACTTACCCTAGTCTGTGAAACCTCTCTGACTGATAAGGAGCAAAGTATTCAGGCAAGCTTTCACTGATGTAGAACTCAATTTTGCTTGAAATCATGTACTGGTGAGCAAGCAACTGCAGTTTTCTTATTCGACATCTCTCCACCAGCTGCAGAACAATTTCCTGTGGATACTGACAGAGTCTGAAAACATACACAATCTCTGAACCATCTTTTTAAAGATGACTGCACTTCCAACTTGAGTAACATTTAATTATGAAACTTTCCACAGTTATTATAGTTTAATTCAGTATTAGAAATATTGTAAAAAGAAACCCAAGAATAGAGTAGAAACAATCTTTTCTTCACCACACACATGTGTATGTTAAAGTGTCCATACATTTCTAGGGGATGTCCTGAGAAGGCTGCATTTTTAAGACTAAGCCAAATCAGTTGCAAACTCCAGGAAGACTGACAAGCACGAAAAATAGTTTCCTTTTTTTCTTTTTAAAGGACTATATTTAAATGCAACGCGATGCCTTTAGGTGGTAATCAAGGCACTTTCCCCCCCCAGGATAAGGATGGGGATTACAGTCACTTTTTTGGTTTTATAATCAGTTTGGTCTGGGATGCTGTTAACTCCTCTGACCGTGCATAGAACATCTCCCACGCATTTTAACCCCGGTGTCTCAGAGCCGTGCCCGTCCCTCCCCCTGGCAGTACCTGGGCGATCGCCATCCATTCACCGTCGGCGCGTGAACCATCAGCTCTTTGGCGCTGAAGCCATCTTCGTGTCCCGATGAACTAACGACGATAAACCCGATCTTGTGCGGCATCCTGCAGAGGCAAGCCAGTCAACGCAACGATGTTTCAAGCTTAAGCTTGTCCCTGGAAGGACAATAAAAGAACACTGAAACACTTCAGTCACGGAATTAAATGCTGTGGTCCAAGAAGTCAGTTGATGATGACTACAAACCTAAATTTTCTACAATTAACATTGGCAACATAAAGCACACCATGTTCTGAGCATTTTATTAGTATTTGGTGAAATGAGGGTTTAGCTAACTTGTACAGCAGTTTGCCAATAAAGTCAATTAAATCTGCTAATCCAAGACAGGACTTGAGACTATTTTTGAGCTCCAGTACACACACAGGAGTGACCTGTACTGTCCTGTGTATGCTTGAACCCAAGGAAAAAAACACAAACAACCAAGGACAGGGTGAAATTCACCAAAAGCCAACACCTTTCCACAGCCGCACACACGCCCGGGCTGCTGACAGGGACAGCAACGCCCGGCAGGACAAGCGCAGCCAAAGACCACCACTAGCCCCCGCGCTGTGGTGATATCACGGCATTGATGTCAGCCCTCTCCCTCCTCCCGCAGGCCCAGCCCCGCCGCTTCTCCTCAGCAGGCGGCAGCAGGCCGCGGCGGCGCCCCGCAGGCCCCGCAGGGGTCATGGCGCCGGCTCGAGGGAACGGCCAAGCCGCCGACAGAGCCGCCCTAGACGGCGGCGGCCTGGTGGGGACCTCGGGGGAAGGCTGGTCCGGGCGGAGGGGAGAGGAAGGGAAGGGAGGAGAGAAGGGAACACCAAGCCGGGCCTCACTTGCCTCAGTGCGGCCCCATCGCCGGGTCTCATGGCAACGCCGCGCCCGCCGCCGCGCATGCGCGTCCGTCCGTCCGTCGGCCCCCCCCGTGCCGCCCCTCCGGGCGCATGCGCGGCCCGGCGGCGCCAGGGCGGGCGGGCGGTGTCATGGCGGAGGGGCCGCGGCCGTTCCGGCTGCGCGGGCGCGGAAGCCCGCAGAAGTTCGGTGTGGCGG